>CAWVNZ010001680.1:0-66597 GCA_963930735.1 Dioctria linearis | reverse complement strand
TATTCAAAAATTCATTTTTTACTGTCTCAAATTTTAATTACGCCAGGGATTGCCTTTCCTATAGTAAATTATTCAAAAAATAATTTTTTACTGTCGCAAGTTTTAATTACGCCAGGGATTGCCTTTTCTATAGTAAATTATTAAAAAAATAATTTTATACTGTCGCAAATTTTAATTACGCCAGGGATTGCCTTTTCTATAGTAAATTATTCAAAAAATAATTGTTTAGTGTCGCAAATTTTAATTACGCCAGGGATTGCCTTTTCTATAGTAAATTTTGCAAAAAATATTTTTTTCTGTCGCAAATTTTAAATACGCTAGGGATTGCTTTTCTATAGTAAATTATTCAAAAAATAATTTTATACTGTCGCAAATTTTAATTACGCCAGGGATTGCCTTTTCTATAGTAAATTATTCAAAAAATAATTTTATACTGTCGCAAATTTTAATTACGCCAGGGATTGCCTTTTCTATAGTAAATTATTCAAAAAATAATTTTTTACTGTCGCAAATTTTAATTACGCCAGGGATTGCCTTTTCTATAGTAAATTATTCAAAAAATAATTTTATACTGTCGCAAATTTTAATTACGCCAGGGATTGCCTTTTTCTATAGTAAATTATTCAAAAATTAATTTTTTTCTGTCGCAAATTTTAATTACGCCAGGGATTGCTTTTTCTATAGTAAATTATTCAAAAATTCATTTTTTACTGTCTCAAATTTTAATTACGCCAGGGATTGCCTTTTCTGTAGTAAATTTTGCAAAAAATAATTGTTTAGTGTCGCAAATTTTAATTACGCCAGGTATTGCCTTTTTCTATAGTAAATTATTCAAAAAATAATTTTTTACTGTCACAAATTTTAACAACGCCAGGTATTGCCTTTTCTATAGTAAATTTGTCAAAAACTAATTGTTTAGTGTCGCAAATTTTAATTACGCCAGGGATTGCCTTTTCTATAGTAAATTATTCAAAAAATAATTTTATACTGTCTCAAATTTTAATTACGCCAGGGATTGCCTTTTCTGTAGTAAATTTTGCAAAAAATAATTGTTTAGTGTCGCAAATTTTAATTACGCCAGGGATTGCCTTTTCTATAGTAAATTATTCAAAAATTCATTTTTTACTGTCTCAAATTTTAATTACGCCAGGGATTGCCTTTTCTATAGTAAATTTTGCAAAAAATAATTCTTTAGTGTCGCATATTTTAATTACGCCAGGGATTGCCTTTTCTATAGTAAATTTTGCAAAAAATAATTGTTTAGTGTCGCAAATTATAATTACGCCAGGGATTGCCTTTTCTATAGTAAATTATTCAAAAAATAATTTTTTTTTTGTCGCAAATTTTAATTACGCCAGGGATTGCCTTTTCTATAGTAAATTTTGCAAAAACTAATTGTTTAGTGTCGCAAATTTTAATTACGCCAGGGATTGCCTTTTCTATAGTAAATTATTCAAAAAATAATTTTTTACTGTCTCAAATTTTAATTACGCCAGGCATTGCCTTTTCTATAGTAAATTATTCAAAAAAAAAATTTTATACTGTCGCAAATTTTAATTAGGCCAGGGATTGCCTTTTCTATAGTAAATTATTCAAAAATAAATTTTTTTCTGTCGCAAATTTGAATTACGCCAGGGATTGCCTTTTCTATAGTAAATTATTCAAAAATTCATTTTTTACTGTCTGAAATTTTAATTACGCCAGCGATTGCCTTTTCTATAGTAAATTTTGCAAAAAAATAATTGTTTAGTGTCGCAAATTTTAATTACGCCAGGGATTGCCTTTTCTATAGTAAATTATTCAAAAAATAATTTTATACTGTCGCAAATTTAAAATACGCAAGGGATTGCCTTTTCTATAGTAAATTTTGCAAAAACTAATTGTTTAGTGTCACAAATTTTAATTACGCCAGGGATTGCCTTTTCTATAGTAAATTTTGCAAAAAATAATTGTTTAGTGTCGCAAATTATAATTACGCCAGGGATTGCCTTTTCTATAGTAAATTATTCAAAAAATAATTTTTTTACTGTCGCAAATTTTAATTACGCCAGGGATTGCCTTTTCTATAGTAAATTTTGCAAAAAACTAATTGTTTAGTGTCGCAAATTTTAATTACGCCAGGGATTGCCTTTTCTATAGTAAATTATTCAAAAAATAATTTTTTACTGTCTCAAATTTTAATTACGCCAGGCATTGCCTTTTCTATAGTAAATTATTCAAAAATTCATTTTTTACTGTCTCAAATTTTAATTACGCCTGGGATTGCCTTTTCTATAGTAAATTTTGCAAAAAATAATTTTTTCTGTCGCAAATTTTAAATACGCCAGGGATTGCCTTTTCTATAGTAAATTATTCAAAAAATAATTTTATACTGTCGCAAATTATAATTACGCCAGGGATTCCCTTTTCTATAGTAAATTATTCAAAAAAATAATTTTTATACTGTCGCAAATTTTAATTACGCCAGGGATTGCCTTTTCTATAGTAAATTATTCAAAAAAATAATTTTTTACTGTCGCAAATTTTAATTACGCCAGGGATTGCCTTTTCTGTAGTAAATTATTCAAAAAATAATTGTTTAGTGTCGCAAATTTTAATTACACCAGGGATTGCCTTTTCTATAGTAAATTATTCAAAAATTAGTTTTTTCTGTCGCAAATTTTAATTGCGCCAGGGATTGCCTTTTCTATAGTAAATTATTCAAAAATTCATTTTTTACTGTCTCAAATTTTAATCACGCCTGGGATTGCCTTTTCTATAGTAAATTTTGCAAAAAATAATTTTTTCTGTCGCAAATTTTAAATACGCCAGGGATTGCCTTTTCTATAGTAAATTATTCAAAAAATAATTTTATACTGTCGCAAATTTTAATTACGCCAGGGATTGCCTTTTCTATAGTAAATTATTCAAAAAATAATTTTATACTGTCGCAAATTTTAATTACGCCAGGGATTGCCTTTTCTATAGTAAATTATTCAAAAAATAATTTTATACTGTCGCAAATTTTAATTACGCCAGGGATTGCCTTTTCTATAGTAAATTATTCAAAAACTAATTGTTTAGTGTCGCAAATTTTAATTAGGCCAGGGATTGCCTTTTCTATAGTAAAATTATTCCAAAATTCATTTTTTACTGTCTCAAATTTTAATTACGCCAGGGATTGCCTTTCCTATAGTAAATTATTCAAAAAATAATTTTTTACTGTCGCAAGTTTTAATTACGCCAGGGATTGCCTTTTCTATAGTAAATTATTCAAAAAATAATTTTATACTGTCGCAAATTTTAATTACGCCAGGGATTGCCTTTTCTATAGTAAATTATTCAAAAAATAATTGTTTAGTGTCGCAAATTTTAATTACGCCAGGGATTGCCTTTTCTATAGTAAATTTTGCAAAAAATAATTTTTTCTGTCGCAAATTTTAAATACGCTAGGGATTGCTTTTCTATAGTAAATTATTCAAAAAATAATTTTATACTGTCGCAAATTTTAATTACGCCAGGGATTGCCTTTTCTATAGTAAATTATTCAAAAAATAATTTTATACTGTCGCAAATTTTTCTTACGCCAGGGATTGCCTTTTCTATAGTAAATTATTCAAAAAATAATTTTATACTGTCTCAAATTTTAATTACGCCAGGGATTGCCTTTTCTATAGTAAATTATTCAAAAAATAATTGTTTAGTGTCGCAAATTTTAATTACGCCAGGGATTGCCTTTTCTATAGTAAATTATTCAAAAATTCATTTTTTACTGTCTCAAATTTTAATAACGCCAAGGATTGCCTTTTCTATAGTAAATTATTCAAAAATTCATTTTTTACTGTCTCAAATTTTAATTACGCCTGGGATTGCCTTTTCTATAGTAAATTTTGCAAAAAATAATTTTTTCTGTCGCAAATTTTAAATACGCCAGGGATTGCCTTTTCTATAGTAAATTATTCAAAAAATAATTTTATACTGTCGCAAATTTTAATTACGCCAGGGATTGCCTTTTCTATAGTAAATTATTCAAAAAATAATTTTATACTGTCGCAAATTTTAATTACGCCAGGGATTGCCTTTTCTATAGTAAATTATTCAAAAAATAATTTTATACTGTCGCAAATTTTAATTACGCCAGGGATTGCCTTTTCTATAGTAAATTATTCAAAAAATAATTTTATACTGTCGCAAATTTTAATTACGCCAGGGATTGCCTTTTCTATAGTAAATTATTCAAAAACTAATTGTTTAGTGTCGCAAATTTTAATTAGGCCAGGGATTGCCTTTTCTATAGTAAATTATTCAAAAATTCATTTTTTACTGTCTCAAATTTTAATAACGCCAGGGATTGCCTTTTCTATAGTAAATTATTCAAAAATTCATTTTTTACTGTCTCAAATTTTAATTACGCCTGGGATTGCCTTTTCTATAGTAAATTTTGCAAAAAATAATTTTTTCTGTCGCAAATTTTAAAAACGCCAGGGATTGCCTTTTCTATAGTAAATTATTCAAAAAATAATTTTATACTGTCGCAAATTTTAATTACGCCAGGGATTGCCTTTTCTATAGTAAATTATTCAAAAAATAATTTTATACTGTCGCAAATTTTAATTACGCTAGGGATTGCCTTTTCTATAGTAAATTATTCAAAAAATAATTTTATACTGTCGCAAATTTTAATTACGCCAGGGATTGCCTTTTCTATAGTAAATTATTCAAAAAATAATTGTTTAGTGTCGCAAATTTTAATTACACCAGGGATTGCCTTTTCTATAGTAAATTATTCAAAAATTAATTTTTTTCTGTCGCAAATTTTAATTGCGCCAGGGATTGCCTTTTCTATAGTAAATTATTCAAAAATTCATTTTTTACTGTCTCAAATTTTAATTACGCCTGGGATTGCCTTTTCTATAGTAAATTTTGCAAAAAATAATTTTTTTCTGTCGCAAATTTTAAATACGCCAGGGATTGCCTTTTCTATAGTAAATTATTCAAAAAATAATTTTATACTGTCGAAAATTTTAATTACGCCAGGGATTGCCTTTTCTATAGTAAATTATTCAAAAAATAATTTTATACTGTCGCAAATTTTAATTACGCCAGGGATTGCCTTTTCTATAGTAAATTATTCAAAAAACAATTTTATACTGTCGCAAATTTTAATTACGCCAGGGATTGCCTTTTCTATAGTAAATTATTCAAAAACTAATTGTTTAGTGTCGCAAATTTTAATTAGGCCAGGGATTGCCTTTTCTATAGTAAATTATTCAAAAATTCATTTTTTTACTGTCTCAAATTTTAATTACGCCAGGGATTGCCTTTCCTATAGTAAATTATTCAAAAAATAATTTTTTACTGTCGCAAGTTTTAATTACGCCAGGGATTGCCTTTTCTATAGTAAATTATTAAAAAAATAATTTTATACTGTCGCAAATTTTAATTACGCCAGGGATTGCCTTTTCTATAGTAAATTATTCAAAAAATAATTGTTTAGTGTCGCAAATTTTAATTACGCCAGGGATTGCCTTTTCTATAGTAAATTTTGCAAAAAATATTTTTTTCTGTCGCAAATTTTAAATACGCTAGGGATTGCTTTTCTATAGTAAATTATTCAAAAAATAATTTTATACTGTCGCAAATTTTAATTACGCCAGGGATTGCCTTTTCTATAGTAAATTATTCAAAAAATAATTTTATACTGTCGCAAATTTTAATTACGCCAGGGATTGCCTTTTCTATAGTAAATTATTCAAAAAATAATTTTTTACTGTCGCAAATTTTAATTACGCCAGGGATTGCCTTTTCTATAGTAAATTATTCAAAAAATAATTTTATACTGTCGCAAATTTTAATTACGCCAGGGATTGCCTTTTCTATAGTAAATTATTCAAAAATTAATTTTTTCTGTCGCAAATTTTAATTACGCCAGGGATTGCCTTTTCTATAGTAAATTATTCAAAAATTCATTTTTTACTGTCTCAAATTTTAATTGCGCCAGGGATTGCCTTTTCTGTAGTAAATTTTGCAAAAAATAATTGTTTAGTGTCGCAAATTTTAATTACGCCAGGTATTGCCTTTTCTATAGTAAATTATTCAAAAAATAATTTTTTACTGTCACAAATTTTAACAACGCCAGGTATTGCCTTTTCTATAGTAAATTTTTCAAAAACTAATTGTTTAGTGTCGCAAATTTTAATTACGCCAGGGATTGCCTTTTCTATAGTAAATTATTCAAAAAATAATTTTATACTGTCTCAAATTTTAATTACGCCAGGGATTGCCTTTTCTGTAGTAAATTTTGCAAAAAATAATTGTTTAGTGTCGCAAATTTTAATTACGCCAGGGATTGCCTTTTCTATAGTAAATTATTCAAAAATTCATTTTTTACTGTCTCAAATTTTAATTACGCCAGGGATTGCCTTTTCTATAGTAAATTTTGCAAAAAATAATTCTTTAGTGTCGCATATTTTAATTACGCCAGGGATTGCCTTTTCTATAGTAAATTTTGCAAAAAATAATTGTTTAGTGTCGCAAATTATAATTACGCCAGGGATTGCCTTTTCTATAGTAAATTATTCAAAAAATAATTTTTTACTGTCGCAAATTTTAATTACGCCAGGGATTGCCTTTTCTATAGTAAATTTTGCAAAAACTAATTGTTTAGTGTCGCAAATTTTAATTACGCCAGGGATTGCCTTTTCTATAGTAAATTATTCAAAAAATAATTTTTTACTGTCTCAAATTTTAATTACGCCAGGCATTGCCTTTTCTATAGTAAATTATTCAAAAAAAAAATTTTATACTGTCGCAAATTTTAATTACGCCAGGGATTGCCTTTTCTATAGTAAATTATTCAAAAATTAATTTTTTTCTGTCGCAAATTTTAATTACGCCAGGGATTGCCTTTTCTATAGTAAATTATTCAAAAATTCATTTTTTACTGTCTCAAATTTTAATTACGCCAGCGATTGCCTTTTCTATAGTAAATTTTGCAAAAAATAATTGTTTAGTGTCGCAAATTTTAATTACGCCAGGGATTGCCTTTTCTATAGTAAATTATTCAAAAAATAATTTTATACTGTCGCAAATTTTAAATACGCAAGGGATTGCCTTTTCTATAGTAAATTTTGCAAAAACTAATTGTTTAGTGTCACAAATTTTAATTACGCCAGGGATTGCCTTTTCTATAGTAAATTATTCAAAAAATAATTTTATACTGTCTCAAATTTTATTTACGCTAGGGATTGCCTTTTCTATAGTAAATTTTGCAAAAAATAATTGTTTGGTGTCGCAAATTTTAATTACGCCAGGGATTGACTTTTCTATAGTAAATTATTCAAAAAATAATTTTATACTGTCGCAAATTTTAAATACGCCAGGGATTGCCTTTTCTATAGTAAATTTTTCAAAAAATAATTTTATACTGTCGCAAATTTTAAATACGCCAGGGATTGCCTTTTCTATAGTAAATTTTGCAAAAAATAATTTTTTCTGTCACAAATTTTAATTACGCCAGGGATTGCCTTTTCTATAGTTAATTATTCAAAAATTATTTTTTTTCTGTCGCAAATTTTAATTACGCCAGGGATTGCCTTTTCTATAGTAAATTATTCAAAAAATAATTTTATACTGTCTCAAATTTTAATTACACCAGGGATTGCCTTTTCTATAGTAAATTATTCAAAAATTCATTTTTTACTGTCTCAAATTTTAATTACGTCAGGGATTGCCTTTTCTATAGTAAATTTTACAAAAAATAATTGTTTAGTGTCGCAAATTTTAATTACGCCAGGGATTGCCTTTTCTATAGTAAATTATTCAAAAAATAATTTTTTACTATCGTAAATTTTAAATACGCCAGGGATTGCCTTTTCTATAGTAAATTTTGCAAAAAATAATTTTTTCTGTCGCAAATTTTAAATACGCCAGGGATTGCCTTTTCTATAGTAAATTATTCAAAAAATAGTTTTATACTGTCGCAAATTTTAATTACGCCAGGGATTGCCTTTTCTATAGTAAATTATTCAAAAATTAATTTTTTTCTGTCGCAAATTTTAATTACGCCAGGGATTGCCTTTTCTATAGTAAATTATTCAAAAAATAATTTTTTACTGTCTGAAATTTTAATTACGCCAGGGATTGCCTTTTCTATAGTAAATTATTCAAAACTTAATTTTTTTCTGTCGCAAATTTTAATTACGCCAGGGATTGCCTTTTCTATAGTAAATTATTCAAAAATTCATTTTTTACTGTCTTAAATTTTAATTACGCCAGGGATTGCCTTTTCTATAGTAAATTTTGCAAAAAAATAATTGTTTAGTGTCGCAAATTTTAATTACGCCAGGGATTGCCTTTTCTATAGTAAATTATTCAAAAAATAATTTTATACTGTCTCAAATTTTGATTACGCCAGGGATTGCCTTTTCTATAGTAAATTATTCAAAAAATAATTTTTTACTGTCGCAAATTTTAAATAAGCCAGGGATTGCCTTTTCTATAGTAAATTTTGCAAAAAATAATTTTTTCTGTCGCTAATTTTAAATACGCCAGGGATTGCCTTTTCTATAGTAAATTATTCAAAAAATAATTTTATACTGTCGCAAATTTTAATTACACCAGGGATTGCCTTTTCTATAGTAAATTATTCAAAAATTAATTTTTTTCTGTCGCAAATTTTAATTACGCCAGGGATTGCCTTTTTTATAGTAAATTATTCAAAAAATAATTTTTTACTGTCTCAAATTTTAATTACGCCAGGGATTGCCTTTTCTATAGTAAATTATTCAAAAATTAATTTTTTTCTGTCGCAAATTTTAATTACGCCAGGGATTGCCTTTTCTATAGTAAATTATTCAAAAATTCATTTTTTACTGTCTCAAATTTTAATTACGCCAGGGATTGCCTTTTCTATAGTAAATTATTCAAAAAATAATTTTATACTGTCTCAAATTTTAATTACGCCAGGGATTGCCTTTTCTATAGTAAATTATTCAAAAATTCATTTTTTACTGTCTCAAATTTTAATTACGCCAGGGATTGCCTTTTCTATAGTAAATTATTCAAAAATTCATTTTTTGCTGTCTCAAATTTTAATTACGCCAGGGATTGCCTTTTCTATAGTAAATTATTCAAAAATTAAATTTTTTCTGTCGCAAATTTTAATTACGCCAGGGATTGCCTTTTCTATAGTAAATTATTCAAAAATTCATTTTTTACTGTCTCAAATTTTAATTACGCCAGGGATTGCCTTTTCTATAGTAAATTTTGCAAAAGATAATTGTTTAGTGTCGCAAATTTTAATTACGCCAGGGATTACCTTTTCTATAGTAAATTATTCAAAAATTCATTTTTTACTGTCTCAAATTTTAATTACGCCAGGGATTGCCTTTTCTATAGTAAATTTTGCAAAAAATAATTGTTTAGTGTCGCAAATTTTAATTACGCCAGGGATTGCCATTTCGATAGTAAATTTTGTAAAAACTAATTGTTTAGTGTCGCAAATTTTAATTACGCCAGGGATTGCTTTTCTATAGTAAATTATTCAAAAAATAATTTTTTACTGTCGCAAATTTTAAATACGCCAGGGATTGCCTTTTCTATAGTAAATTTTGCAAAAAATAATTTTTTCTGTCGCAAATTTTAAATACGCCAGGGATTGCCTTTTCTATAGTAAATTATTCAAAAAATAATTTTATACTGTCTCAAATTTTAATTAAGCCAGGGATTGCCTTTTTATAGTAAATTATTCAAAAAATAATTTTTTTCTGTCGCAAATTTTAATTACGCCAGGGGTTGCCTTTTCTATAGTAAATTATTCAAAAATTCATTTTTTACTGTCTCAAATTTTAATTACGCCAGGGATTGCCTTTTCTATAGTAAATTTTGCAAAAAATAATTGTTTAGTGTCGCAAATTTTAATTACGCCAGGGATTGCCTTTTCTGTAGTAAATTATTCAAAAAAATTATTTTATACTGTCGCAAATTTTAAATAAGACAGGGATTGCCTTTTCTATTGTAAATTTGGCAAAAACTAATTGTTTAGTGTCGCAAATTTTAATTACGCCAGGGATTGCCTTTTCTATAGTAAATTATTCAAAAAATAATTTTATACTGTCTCAAATTTTAATTACGCCAGGGATTGCCTTTTCTATAGTAAATTTTGCAAAAAATAATTGTTTAGTGTCGCAAATTTTAATTACGCCAGGGATTGCCTTTTCTATAGTAAATTATTCAAAAATTCATTTTTTACTGTCTCAAATTTTAATTACGCCAGGGATTGCCTTTTCTATAGTAAATTTTGCAAAAAATAATTGTTTAGTGTCGCAAATTTTAATTACGCCAGGGATTGCCTTTTCTATAGTAAATTATTCAAAAACTAATTGTTTAGTGTCGCAAATTTTAATTACGCCAGGGATTGCCTTTTCTATAGTAAATTATTCAAAAAATAATTTTATACTGTCGCAAATTTTAATTACGCCAGGGATTGCCTTTTCTATAGTAAATTATTCAAAAAATAATTTTATACTTTCGCAAATTTTAATTACGCCAGGGTTTGCCTTTTCTATAGTAAATTATTCAAAAATTAATTTTTTTCTGTCGCAAATTTTAATTACGTCAGGGATTGCCTTTTCTATAGTAAATTATTCAAAAATTCATTTTTTACTGTCTCAAATTTTAATTACGCCAGGGATTGCCTTTTCTATAGTAAATTTTGCAAAAAATAATTTTTTAGTGTCGCAAATTTTAATTACGCCAGGGATTGCCTTTTCTATAGTAAATTATTCAAAAATTCATTTTTTACTGTCTCAAATTTTAATTACGCCAGGGATTGCATTTTCTATAGTAAATTTTGCAAAAAATAATTGTTTAGTGTCGCAAATTTTAATTACGCCAGGGATTGCCTTTTCTATAGTAAATTATTCACAAAATAATTTTATACTGTCTCAAATTTTAATTACGCCAGGGATTGCCTTTTCTATAGTAAATTATTCAAAAATTCATTTTTTACTGTCTCAAATTTTAATTACGCCAGGGATTGCCTTTTCTATAGTAAATTTTGCAAAAAATAATTGTTTAGTGTCGCAAATTTTAATTACGCCAGGGATTGCCTTTTCTATAGTAAATTATTCAAAAAATAATTTTTTACTGTCGCAAATTTTAAATACGCCAGGGATTGCCTTTTCTATAGTAAATTATTCAAAAAATAATTTTATACTGTCGCAAATTTTAATTACGCCAGGGATTGCCTTTTCTATAGTAAATTATTCAAAAAATAATTTTATACTGTCGCAAATTTTAATTACGCCAGGGTTTGCCTATTCTATAGTAAATTATTCAAAAATTAATTTTTTTCTGTCGCAAATTTTAATTACGTCAGGGATTGCCTTTTCTATAGTAAATTATTCAAAAATTCATTTTTTACTGTCTCAAATTTTAATTACGCCAGGGATTGCCTTTTCTATAGTAAATTTTGCAAAAAATAATTTTTTAGTGTCGCAAATTTTAATTACGCCAGGGATTGCCTTTTCTATAGTAAATTATTCAAAAATTCATTTTTTACTGTCTCAAATTTTAATTACGCCAGGGATTGCATTTTCTATAGTAAATTTTGCAAAAAATAATTGTTTAGTGTCGCAAATTTTAATTACGCCAGGGATTGCCTTTTCTATAGTAAATTATTCACAAAATAATTTTATACTGTCTCAAATTTTAAATACGCCAGGGATTGCCTTTTCTATAGTAAATTATTCAAAAATTCATTTTTACTGTCTCAAATTTTAATTACGCCAGGGATTGCCTTTTCTATAGTAAATTTTGCAAAAAATAATTGTTTAGTGTCGCAAATTTTAATTACGCCAGGGATTGCCTTTTCTATAGTAAATTATTCAAAAAATAATTTTTTACTGTCGCAATTTTAAATACGCCAGGGATTGCCTTTTCTATAGTAAATTTTGCAAAAAATAATTGTTTAGTGTCGCAAATTTTAATTACGCCAGGGATTGCCTTTTCTATAGTAAATTATTCAAAAATAATTTTTTACTGTCGCAAATTTTAAATACGCCAGGGATTGCCTTTTCTATAGTAAATTTTGTAAAAAATAATTTTTTCTGTCGCAAATTTTAAATACGCCAGGGATTGCCTTTTCTATAGTAAATTATTCAAAAAATAATTTTATACTGTCTGAAATTTTAATTACGCCAGGGATTGCCTTTTCTATAGTAAATTATTCAAAAAATAATTGTTTAGTGTCGCAAATTTTAATTACGCCAGGGATTGCCTTTTCTATAGTAAATTATTCAAAAATTCATTTTTTACTGTCTCAAATTTTAATTACGCCAGGGATTGCCTTTTCTATAGTAAATTTTGCAAAAATAATTGTTTAGTGTCGCAAATTTTAATTACGCCAGGGATTGCCTTTTCTATAGTAAATTATTCAAAAATTCATTTTTTCTGTCACAAATTTTAATTACGCCAGGGATTGCCTTTTCTATAGTAAATAATTCAAAAAATAATTTTTTACTGTCTCAAATTTTAATTACGCCAGGGATTGCCTTTTCTATAGTAAATTTTGCAAAAAATAATTGTTTAGTGTCGCAAATTTTAATTACGCCACGGATTGCCTTTTCTATAGTAAATTATTCAAAAAATTATTTTTTACTCTCTCAAATTTTAATTACGCCAGGGATTGCCTTTTCTATAGTAATTTTGCAAAAAATAATTGTTTAGTGTCGCAAATTTTAATTACGCCAGGGATTGCCTTTTCTATAGTAAATTATTCAAAAAATAATTTTTTACTGTCGCAAATTTTAAATACGCCAGGGATTGCCTTTTCTATAGTAAATTTTGTAAAAAATAATTTTTTCTGTCGCAAATTTTAAATACGCCAGGGATTGCCTTTTCTATAGTAACTTATTCAAAAAATACTTTTATACTGTCTGAAATTTTAATTACGCCAGGGATTGCCTTTTCTATAGTAAATTATTCAAGAAATAATTGTTTAGTGTCGCAAATTTTAATTACGCCAGGGATTGCCTTTTCTATAGTGAATTTTTCAAAAAATAATTTTATACTGTCGCAAATTTTAAATACGCCAGGGATTGCCTTTTCTATAGTAAATTATTCAAAAATTAATTTTTTTCTGTCGCAAATTTTAATTACGCCAGGGATTGCCTTCTCTATAGTAAATTATTCAAAAATTCATTTTTTACTGGTCTCAAATTTTAATTACGCCAGGGATTGCCTTTTCTATAGTAAATTTTGCAAAAAATAATTGTTTAGTGTCGCAAATTTTAATTACGCCAGGGATTGCCTTTTCTATAGTAAATTATTCAAAAAATAATTTTATACTGTCTCAAATTTTAATTACGCCAGGGATTGCCTTTTCTATAGTAAATTATTCAAAAATTTATTTTTTACTGTCTCAAATTTTAATTACGCCAGGGATTGCCTTTACTATAGTAAATTTTGCAAAAAATAATTGTTTAGTGTCGCAAATTTTAATTACGCCAGGGATTGCCTTTTCTATAGTAAATTATTCAAAAAATAATTTTTTACTGTCGCAAATTTTAAATACGCCAGGGATTGCCTTTCCTATAGTAAATTTTGCAAAAAATAATTTTTTCTGTCGCAAATTTTAAATACGCCAGGGATTGCCTATTCTATAGTAAATTATTCAAAAAATAATTTTATACTGTCACAAATTTTAATTACGCCAGGGATTGCCTTTTCTATAGTAAATTATTCAAAATTTAATTTTTTTCTGTCGCAAATTTTAACTTCGCCAGGGATTGCCTTTTCTATAGTAAATTATTCAAAAAATAATTTTTTACTGTCTCAAATTTTAATTACACCAGGGATTGCCTTTTCTATAGTAAATTATTCAAAAATTAATTTTTTTCTGTCGCAAATTTTAATTGCGCCAGGGATTGCCTTTTCTATAGTAAAATATTGTTACGAGCGTGGCCTTAGTTCGTTATTTAAAACACAATATTTCAGATATAATTCAAAAGTTCTTTCTTTATTTAACTTTACTGTTTACTCTCACAAATTCACAAATAATTATCAAATCAACTCTTTATTTAGTACTGTACTTCTAATTATCGCAATCCAAATAGTTTACTTCGTTCACTTTTCACTTCGCTGTCTGAAATAATCCTCCGCCTCCTAGCTGTCAGAGCGCCGTATTTATACTCTACGAATTATCCTAGAACCTTCCTGAATATTCCGTTCTCCGAACCCAAAGTTTACTAAGATGACACTAACCTAAAGTTGCTTCCATTCCTAACAGATGTCGCTTGATTCACTTTGTGGCACGTAACACTGCCCCCTTCTTAAAATTTGTTCGTCCCGAACAACAGATGGTCCACGGTCTGGGTGCTCTCCGTATTGACCCAAGCGATCTAGATGAACGATTTTTCTTTTGCATCTTGTACCGCGCTGATTCTTGTATGGCATGTTATTAATTTTAGTTTTAACTGCATACGGTCTCTCCCAGTGTTGTGGTAACTTTGGAGAACGTCTCGTGGCCTCGTGCATATCAGCTAATCGTTGTCTGAGCTTTGTTACGTAGTCTTCTGGTAACTTTTGTTCGCCTTTGGGTATACCAAACTTGAGGTCGCTAGGTAAGCGCATTTCCTTTCCGAAAATGACCTTAAATGGGCTTTGTCTGGTCAGATTGTAAACAGCTGATATATAAGCCATTAGAAATATAGGAATATGTCGAAACCAATCGTGTTGATTATAGTTGAAGACCTTCCTGAGATGTTTGATTAATGTTCTGTTGAAACACTCTTCCATGCTTTGATTTTTCTTTCGTCTTTTATCTTTGATTCCTTTCTCCTCAAATTTCTTGCCCTTTCGATTGCCGTTGTCATCCTTTTCATTGCCGCCTTTGCGCTTCTTATTATCATCATCGTCAGAAACTTCATCTTTACCTTTTCCGACCTTCATTATACCCTTATCATCGTCATTATCAGCATCTTTAGACCCTTTACTTTTCGTCTTTTTCTTTCTTTCATTATCCTCGCTCTTGGATTTCTTTCCTTTCTTCTTTTTACTTTTATCACCGTAATCATCATCATCTTTGGATTTCTTTCCTTTCTTCTTTTTACTTTTATCACCGTAATCATCATCATCTTTTGATTTCTTTCCTTTCTTCTTTCGACTTTCGTTATCATCATTGTAGTCATCGTCATCTTTTTCTTCCATCCGTCCGCAATGATTCCATTCAGGATTGCATGGACGTTGTGAAAAAGCTTCTGCATATCCGTGGATACGTCCTTTGCGGTATGGGATTTCAAAGTCATGAGGTTGCAGTCTAGTCTCTTCACGGAAAGCTTGCTCTCTAGCTCGCCATCTTCTCCCTTCTTCTTCTGTTGTTTGCATTCGTCCTCGTTTCCTACAGTCGTTTTGCAGGTGTCCCAGTCTACTACATTTCCAGCATCGAATAACACCACGCGAAGGAGTGGTCTCTGATGACGGTATTCTGCTGTGAGTCTGCTGCCCAGCTCGATATCTTTGCCCAGCTCGATATTTCTGCCCTTCTTCTAGCGCTTTCATTCGTCGGCGTTTTCTGCAGTGCCTTTGGAGGTGTCCTGGTCTATTACAATTCCAGCATCGCAGAATACCACGTGAAGAATTGCTCTGTGATGGCTGCATTCTATTACAAGTACATTCCTCCACCGAAATTTCTCTCACTCGTACTGCACTTCGAGAAGCTTGCCTGGCAGATTCATACGCTAATGCATACGCTAGTGCTTCTGCTGTTGATTTCTTTCCTGCTAGCCTTAACGCTTGTTGTAAATTTTGATCTGTAATGGCGTTCACAAATGCTTCTGTTGCCACTTCATTAAGGAAATCCGCATTTACGCTAGAGTACGAAAGATAAGCTAATCTTTCCACATCAGCCTGCAGTTGTTGTAGTGACTCGCCATGCTTTTGAGTCCTGCTGCGTAACTGCAGGCGATATACTTGCTGCATGTGTTCATCTCCATAACGTAATTCTATCGCCTGTACTAGTGAAATGTAATCACGTTGCTTTTCAATCTGAATAGTTTGTAATAACTCTGACGCAGGACTTCGAAGGGCTAATACCAGAGCTGTAGCTTTGTCTGCGTCATTCCATCCATTTACTTCGGAAGCTGCCTCAAACTGTCTCTTGAAAATATGCCACGAATTTTGTCCATCAAATATTGGAGGTTTCATTCTGCCTGCACCGGATATTTCAGTTCCTTCGTGCCGAGATTGTCGGTACTTCATTCTGTCCAAATCTGCTTTAAAGTTGTCAAGCTTCTCCGTAACATTTTGTTGCACTTCCGACACTTGCTGTTGAACTTCCAGCACTTCCTGCTGGATTCCTTCAATTTTTACATTTTGCTCGTCTAATGAATTTTTAAGAAAAGTTTTCTGTTCCTCCAAACAGGTTTCTAGACAATTCTGCAAGGAACACTTTTGTTCATCCCAACGGGCTTCTAGAGAATTCTTTTGTTCCTCAAAAGCATTCTTTTGTTCCTCAAAAGCATTCTTTTGTTCCTCAAGGGCATTTTTCACTTGCAGGGTTGAAAACTCCATTTTGGTCATTAAAGTACCCAAAAGCTGTTCTATGTTCATCGCAGGCTCTTCTTCAGTTTCTGGTTCTTCCTCGAAAACGTATGTATCAGGATTCTTTTCTTCCTCAATCAACACTTGTCTAAGTCGCTCGACTAGAACATTCTTTAGACCTGTCGTTTGCAATGACCGCTTCCCCAACTCCACTTTCAATTCCTGTATGCGAAGCTCCTCTAGTTTGCGTCCCATTCTTGCGCGATTTCACAAAATTAATCACTCTTTGAATTTCAAAGTCAAATGCCACCACTTTATTTCGCGATTTTATTATACTTCTGACACCAGTTGTTACGAGCGTGGCCTTAGTTCGTTATTTAAAACACAATATTTCAGATATAATTCAAAAGTTCTGTCTTTATTTAACTTTGCTGTTTACTCTCACAAATTCACAAATAATTATCAAATCAACTCTTTATTTAGTACTGTACTTCTAATTATCGCAATCCAAATAGTTTACTTCGTTCACTTTTCACTTCGCTGTCTGAAATAATACTCCGCCTTCTAGCTGTCAGAGCGCCGTATTTATACTCTACGAATTATCCTAGAACCTTCCTGAATATTCCGTTCTCCGAACCCAAAGTTTACTAAGATGACACTAACCTAAAGTTGCTTCCATTCCTAACAGATGTCGCTTGATTCACTTTGTGGCACGTTACAATATTCAAAAATTCATTTTTTACTGTCTCAAATTTTAATTACGCCTGGGATTGCCTTTTCTATAGTAAATTTTGCAAAAAATAATTTTATACTGTCGCAAATTTTAATTACGCCAGGGATTGCCTTTTCTATAGTAAATTATTCAAAAAATAATTTTATACTGTCGCAAATTTTAATTACGCCAGGGATTGCCTTTTCTATAGTAAATTATTCAAAAAATAATTGTTTAGTGTCGCAAATTTTAATTACGCCAGGGATTGCCTTTTCTATAGTAAATTATTCAAAAATTCATTTTTTACTGTCTCAAATTTTAATAACGCCAGGGATTGCCTTTTCTATAGTAAATTATTCAAAAATTCATTTTATACTGTCGCAAATTTTAATTACGCCAGGGATTGCCTTTTCTATAGTAAATTATTCAAAAACTAATTGTTTAGTGTCGCAAATTTTAATTAGGCCAGGGATTGCCTTTTCTATAGTAAATTATTCAAAAATTCATTTTTTACTGTCTCAAATTTTAATAACGCCAGGGATTGCCTTTTCTATAGTAAGTTTTGCAAAAAATAATTTTTTCTGTCGCAAATTTTAAATACGCTAGGGATCGCTTTTCTATAGTAAATTATTCAAAAAATAATTTTATACTGTCGCAAATTTTAATTACGCCAGGGATTGCCTTTTCTATAGAAAATTATTCAAAAAATAATTTTATATTGTCGCAAATTTTAATTACGCCAAGGATTGCCTTTTCTATAGTAAATTATTCAAAAAATAATTTTTTACTGTCGCAAATTTTAATTACGCCAGGGATTGCCTTTTCTATAGTAAATTATTCAAAAAATAATTTTATACTGTCGCAAATTTTAATTACGCCAGGGATTGCCTTTTCTATAGTAAATTATTCAAAAATTAATTTTTTTCTGTCGCAAATTTTAATTACGCCAGGGATTGCCTTTTCTATAGTAAATTATTCAAAAATTCATTTTTTACTGTCTCAAATTTTAATTACGCCAGGGATTGACTTTTCTGTAGTAAATTTTGCAAAAAAATATTGTTTATTGTCGCAAATTTTAATTACGCCAGGTATTGCCTTTTCTATAGTAAATTATTCAAAAAATAATTTTTTACTGTCACAAATTTTAACAACGCCAGGTATTGCCTTTTCTATAGTAAATTTTTCAAAAACTAATTGTTTAGTGTCGCAAATTTTAATTACGCCAGGGATTGCCTTTTCTATAGTAAATTATTCAAAAAATAATTTTATACTGTCTCAAATTTTAATTACGCCAGGGATTGCCTTTTCTATAGTAAATTTTGCAAAAAATAATTGTTTAGTGTCGCAAATTTTAATTACGCCAGGGATTGCCTTTTCTATAGTAAATTATTCAAAAATTCATTTTTTACTGTCTCAAATTTTAATTACGCCAGGGATTGCCTTTTCTATAGTAAATTTTGCAAAAAATAATTCTTTAGTGTCGCAAATTTTAATTACGCCAGGGATTGCCTTTTCTATAGTAAATTTTGCAAAAAATAATTGTTTAGTGTCGCAAATTATAATTACGCCAGGGATTGCCTTTTCTATAGTAAATTATTCAAAAAATAATTTTTTACTGTCGCAAATTTTAATTACGCCAGGGATTGCCTTTTCTATAGTAAATTATTCAAAAAATAATTTTTTACTGTATCATATTTTAATTACGCCAGGGATTGCCTTTTCTATAGTAAATTTTGCAAAAACTAATTGTTTAGTGTCGCAAATTTTAATTACGCCAGGGATTGCCTTTTCTATAGTAAATTATTCAAAAAATATTTTTTTACTGTCTCAAATTTTAATTACGCCAGGGATTGCCTTTTCTATAGTAAATTATTCAAAAAATAATTTTATACTGTCGCAAATTTTAATTACGCCAGGGATTGCCTTTTCTATAGTAAATTATTCAAAAATTAATTTTTTTCTGTCGCAAATTTTAATTACGCCAGGGATTGCCTTTTCTATAGTAAATTATTCAAAAAATAATTTTATACTGTCTCAAATTTTAATTACGCTAGGGATTGCCTTTTCTATAGTAAATTTTGCAAAAAATAATTGTTTGGTGTCGCAAATTTTAATTACGCCAGGGATTGACTTTTCTATAGTAAATTATTCAAAAACTAATTGTTTAGTGTAGCAAATTTTAATTAGGCCAGGGATTGCCTGTACTATAGTAAATTATTCAAAAAATAATTTTTTACTGTCGCAAATTTTAAATACGCCAGGGATTGCCTTTTCTATAGTAAATTTTGCAAAAAATAATTTTTTCTGTCGCAAATTTTAAATACGCCAGGGATTGCCTTTTCTATAGTAAATTATTCAAAAAATAATTTTATACTGTCGCAAATTTTAATTATGCCAGGGATTGCCTTTTCTATAGTAAATTATTCAAAAAATAATTTTTTACTGTCGCAAATTTTAATTACGCCAGGGATTGCCTTTTCTATAGTAAATTATTCAAAAATTCATTTTTTACTGTCTCAAATTTTAATTACGCCAGGGATTGCCTTTTCTATAGTAAATTTTGCAAAAAATAATTGTTTAGTGTCGCAAATTTTAATTACGCCAGGGATTGCCTTTTCTATAGTAAATTATTCAAAAATTCATTTTTTCTGTCACAAATTTTAATTACGCTAGGGATTGCCTTTTCTATAGTAAATAATTCAAAAAATAATTTTTTACTGTCTCAAATTTTAATTACGCCAGGGATTGCCTTTTCTATAGTAAATTTTGCAAAAAATAATTGTTTAGTGTCGCAAATTTTAATTACGCCACGGATTGCCTTTTCTATAGTAAATTATTCAAAAAATTATTTTTTACTCTCTCAAATTTTAATTACGCCAGGGATTGCCTTTTCTATAGTAAATTTTGCAAAAAATAATTGTTTAGTGTCGCAAATTTTAATTACGCCAGGGATTGCCTTTTCTATAGTAAATTATTCAAAAAATAATTTTTTACTGTCGCAAATTTTAAATACGCCAGGGATTGCCTTTTCTATAGTAAATTTTGTAAAAAATAATTTTTTCTGTCGCAAATTTTAAATACGCCAGGGATTGCCTTTTCTATAGTAAATTATTCAAAAAATAATTTTATACTGTCTCAAATTTTAATTACGCCAGGGATTGCCTTTTCTATAGTAAATTATTCAAAAAATAATTTTATACTGTCGCAAATTTTAATTATGCCAGGGATTGCCTTTTCTATAGTAAATTATTCAAAAAATAATTTTTTACTGTCGCAAATTTTAATTACGCCAGGGATTGCCTTTTCTATAGTAAATTATTCAAAAATTCATTTTTTACTGTCTCAAATTTTAATTACGCCAGGGATTGCCTTTTCTATAGTAAATTTTGCAAAAAATAATTGTTTAGTGTCGCAAATTTTAATTACGCCAGGGATTGCCTTTTCTATAGTAAATTATTCAAAAATTCATTTTTTCTGTCAGAAATTTTAATTACGCCAGGGATTGCCTTTTCTATAGTAAATAATTCAAAAAATAATTTTTTACTGTCTCAAATTTTAATTACGCCAGGGATTGCCTTTTCTATAGTAAATTTTGCAAAAAATAATTGTTTAGTGTCGCAAATTTTAATTACGCCACGGATTGCCTTTTCTATAGTAAATTATTCAAAAAATTATTTTTTACTCTCTCAAATTTTAATTACGCCAGGGATTGCCTTTTCTATAGTAAATTTTGCAAAAAATAATTGTTTAGTGTCGCAAATTTTAATTACGCCAGGGATTGCCTTTTCTATAGTAAATTATTCAAAAAATAATTTTTTACTGTCGCAAATTTTAAATACGCCAGGGATTGCCTTTTCTATAGTAAATTTTGTAAAAAATAATTTTTTCTGTCGCAAATTTTAAATACGCCAGGGATTGCCTTTTCTATAGTAAATTATTCAAAAAATAATTTTATACTGTCTCAAATTTTAATTACGCCAGGGATTGCCTTTTCTGTAGTAAATTATTCAAAAAATAATTGTTTAGTGTCGCAAATTTTAATTACGCCAGGGATTGCCTTTTCTATAGTAAATTTTTCAAAAAATAATTTTATACTGTCGCAAATTTTAAATACGCCAGGGATTGCCTTTTCTATAGTAAATTATTCAAAAATTAATTTTTTTCTGTCGCAAATTTTAATTACGCCAGGGATTGCCTTTTCTATAGTAAATTATTCAAAAATTCATTTTTTACTGTCTCAAATTTTAATTACGCCAGGGATTGCCTTTTCTATAGTAAATTTTGCAAAAAATAATTGTTTAGTGTCGCAAATTTTAATTACGCCAGGGATTGCCTTTTATATAGTAAATTATTCAAAAAATAATTTTATACTGTCTCAAATTTTAATTACGCCAGGGATTGCTTTTTCTATAGTAAATTATTCAAAAATTCATTTTTTACTGTCTCAAATTTTAATTACGCCAGGGATTGCCTTTTCTATAGTAAATTTTGCAAAAAATAATTGTTTAGTGTCGCAAATTTTAATTACGCCAGGGATTGCCTTTTCTATAGTAAATTATTCAAAAAATAATTTTTTACTGTCGCAAATTTTAAATACGCCAGGGATTGTCTTTTCTATAGTAAATTTTGCAAAAAATAATTTTTTCTGTCGCAAATTTTAAATACGCCAGGGATTGCCTTTTCTATAGTAAATTATTCAAAAAATAATTTTATACTGTCGCAAATTTTAATTACGCCAGGGATTGCCTTTTCTATAGTAAATTTTTCAAAAAATAATTTTATACTGTTGCAAATTTTAAATATGCCAGGGATTGCCTTTTCTATAGTAAATTTTGCAAAAAATAATTTTTTCTGTCACAAATTTTAATTACGCCAGGGATTGCCTTTTCTATAGTAAATTATTCAAAAATTAATTTTTTTCTGTCGCAAATTTTAATTACGCCAGGGATTGCCTTTTCTATAGTAAATTATTCAAAAAATAATTTTATACTGTCTCAAATTTTAATTACGCCAGGGATTGCCTTTTCTATAGTAAATTATTCAAAAATTCATTTTTTACTGTCTCAAATTTTAACTACGCCAGGGATTGCCTTTTCTATAGTAAATTTTTCAAAAAATAATTTTATATTGTTGCAAATTTTAAATATGCCAGGGATTGCCTTTTCTATAGTAAATTTTGCAAAAAATAATTTTTTCTGTCACAAATTTTAATTACGCCAGGGATTGCCTTTTCTATAGTAAATTATTCAAAAATTAATTTTTTTCTGTCGCAAATTTTAATTACGCCAGGGATTGCCTTTTCTATAGGAAATTATTCAAAAAATAATTTTATACTGTCACAAATTTTAATTACGCCAGGGATTGCCTTTTCTATAGTAAAATATTCAAAATTTAATTTTTTTCTGTCGCAAATTTTAATTTCGCCAGGGTTTGCCTTTTCTATAGTAAATTATTCAAAAAATAATTTTTTACTGTCTCAAATTTTAATTACACCAGGGATTGCCTTTTCTATAGTAAATTATTCAAAAATTAATTTTTTTCTGTCGCAAATTTTAATTGCGCCAGGGATTGCCTTTTCTATAGTAAATTATTCAAAAATTCAATTTTTACTGTCTCAAATTTTAATTACGCCTGGGATTGCCTTTTCTATAGTAAATTTTGCAAAAAATAATTTTTTCTGTCGCAAATTTTAAATACGCCAGGGATTGCCTTTTCTATAGTAAATTATTCAAAAAATAATTTCATACTGTCGCAAATTTTAATTACGCCAGGGATTGCCTTTTCTATAGTAAATTATTCAAAAAATAATTTTATACTGTCGCAAATTTTAATTACGCCAGGGATTGCCTTTTCTATAGTAAATTATTCAAAAAATAATTGTTTAGTGTCGCAAATTTTAATTACGCCAGGGATTGCCTTTTCTATAGTAAATTATTCAAAAATTCATTTTTTACTGTCTCAAATTTTAATAACGCCAGGGATTGCCTTTTCTATAGTAAATTATTCAAAAATTCATTTTATACTGTCGCAAATTTTAATTACGCCAGGGATTGCCTTTTCTATAGTAAATTATTCAAAAACTAATTGTTTAGTGTCGCAAATTTTAATTAGGCCAGGGATTGCCTTTTCTATAGTAAATTATTCAAAAATTCATTTTTTACTGTCTCAAATTTTAATTACGCCAGGGATTGCCTTTTCTATAGTAAATTATTCAAAAAATAATTTTTTACTGTCGCAAGTTTTAATTACGCCAGGGATTGCCTTTTCTATAGTAAATTATTCAAAAAATAATTTTATACTGTCGCAAATTTTAATTACGCCAGGGATTGCCTTTTCTATAGTAAATTATTCAAAAAATAATTGTTTAGTGTCGCAAATTTTAATTACGCCAGGGATTGCCTTTTCTATAGTAAGTTTTGCAAAAAATAATTTTTTCTGTCGCAAATTTTAAATACGCTAGGGATTGCTTTTCTATAGTAAATTATTCAAAAAATAATTTTATACTGTCGCAAATTTTAATTACGCCAGGGATTGCCTTTTCTATAGTAAATTATTCAAAAAATAATTTTATACTGTCGCAAATTTTAATTACGCCAGGGATTGCCTTTTCTATAGTAAATTATTCAAAAAATAATTTTTTACTGTCGCAAATTTTAATTACGCCAGGGATTGCCTTTTCTATAGTAAATTATTCAAAAAATAATTTTATACTGTCGCAAATTTTAATTACGCCAGGGATTGCCTTTTCTATAGTAAATTATTCAAAAATTAATTTTTTTCTGTCGCAAATTTTAATTACGCCAGGGATTGCCTTTTCTATAGTAAATTATTCAAAAATTCATTTTTTACTGTCTCAAATTTTAATTACGCCAGGGATTGCCTTTTCTGTAGTAAATTTTGCAAAAAATAATTGTGTATTGTCGCAAATTTTAATTACGCCAAGTATTGCCTTTTCTATAGTAAATTATTCAAAAAATAATTTTTTACTGTCACAAATTTTAACAACGCCAGGTATTGCCTTTTCTATAGTAAATTTTTCAAAAACTAATTGCTTAGTGTCGCAAATTTTAATTAGGCCAGGGATTGCCTTTTCTATAGTAAATTATTCAAAAAATAATTTTATACTGTCTCAAATTTTAATTACGCCAGGGATTGCCTTTTCTATAGTAAATTTTGCAAAAAATAATTGTTTAGTGTCGCAAATTTTAATTACGCCAGGGATTGCCTTTTCTATAGTAAATTATTCAAAAATTCATTTTTTACTGTCTCAAATTTTAATTACGCCAGGGATTGCCTTTTCTATAGTAAATTTTGCAAAAAATAATTCTTTAGTGTCGCAAATTTTAATTACGCCAGGGATTGCCTTTTCTATAGTAAATTTTGCAAAAAATAATTGTTTAGTGTCGCAAATTATAATTACGCCAGGGATTGCCTTTTCTATAGTAAATTATTCAAAAAATAATTTTTTACTGTCGCAAATTTTAATTACGCCAGGGATTGCCTTTTCTATAGTAAATTTTGCAAAAACTAATTGTTTAGTGTCGCAAATTTTAATTATGCCAGGGATTGCCTTTTCTATAGTAAATTATTCAAAAATTATTTTTTTTTCTGTCGCAAATTTTAATTACGCCAGGGATTGCCTTTTCTATAGTAAATTATTCAAAAAATAATTGTTTAGTGTCGCAAATTTTAATTACGCCAGGGATTGCCTTTTCTATAGTAAGTTTTGCAAAAAATAATTTTTTCTGTCGCAAATTTTAAATGCGCTAGGGATTGCTTTTCTATAGTAAATTATTCAAAAAATAATTTTATACTGTCGCAAATTTTAATTACGCCAGGGATTGCCTTTTCTATAGTAAATTATTCAAAAAATAATTTTATACTGTCGCAAATTTTAATTACGCCAGGGATTGCCTTTTCTATAGTAAATTATTCAAAAAATAATTTTTTACTGTCGCAAATTTTAATTACGCCAGGGATTGCCTTTTCTATTGTAAATTATTCAAAAAATAATTTTATACTGTCGCAAATTTTAATTACGCCAGGGATTGCCTTTTCTATAGTAAATTTTGCAAAAAATAATTGTTTAGTGTCGCAAATTATAATTACGCCAGGGATTGCCTTTTCTATAGTAAATTATTCAAAAAATAATTTTTTACTGTCGCAAATTTTAATTACGCCAGGGATTGCCTTTTCTATAGTAAATTATTCAAAAAATAATTGTTTAGTGTCGCAAATTTTAATTACGCCAGGGATTGCCTTTTCTATAGTAAATTATTCAAAAATTCATTTTTTACTGTCTCAAATTTTAATAACGCCAGGGATTGCCTTTTCTATAGTAAATTATTCAAAAATTCATTTTATACTGTCGCAAATTTTAATTACGCCAGGGATTGCCTTTTCTATAGTAAATTATTCAAAAACTAATTGTTTAGTGTCGCAAATTTTAATTAGGCCAGGGATTGCCTTTTCTATAGTAAATTATTCAAAAATTCATTTTTTACTGTCGCAAATTTTAATTACGCCAGGGATTGCCTTTTCTATAGTAAATTATTCAAAAATTCATTTTTTACTGTCTCAAATTTTAATTACGCCAGGGATTGCCTTTTCTATAGTAAATTTTGCAAAAAATAATTGTTTAGTGTCGCAAATTTTAATTACGCCAGGGATTGCCTTTTCTATAGTAAATTATTCAAAAATTCATTTTTTCTGTCAGAAATTTTAATTACGCCAGGGATTGCCTTTTCTATAGTAAATAATTCAAAAAATAATTTTTTACTGTCTCAAATTTTAATTACGCCAGGGATTGCCTTTTCTATAGTAAATTTTGCAAAAAATAATTGTTTAGTGTCGCAAATTTTAATTACGCCACGGATTGCCTTTTCTATAGTAAATTATTCAAAAAATTATTTTTTACTCTCTCAAATTTTAATTACGCCAGGGATTGCCTTTTCTATAGTAAATTTTGCAAAAAATAATTGTTTAGTGTCGCAAATTTTAATTACGCCAGGGATTGCCTTTTCTATAGTAAATTATTCAAAAAATAATTTTTTACTGTCGCAAATTTTAAATACGCCAGGGATTGCCTTTTCTATAGTAAATTTTGTAAAAAATAATTTTTTCTGTCGCAAATTTTAAATACGCCAGGGATTGCCTTTTCTATAGTAAATTATTCAAAAATTCATTTTTTACTGTCTCAAATTTTAATTACGCCAGGGATTGCCTTTTCTATAGTAAATTTTGCAAAAAATAATTGTTTAGTGTCGCAAATTTTAATTACGCCAGGGATTGCCTTTTCTATAGTAAATTATTCAAAAATTCATTTTTTCTGTCAGAAATTTTAATTACGCCAGGGATTGCCTTTTCTATAGTAAATAATTCAAAAAATAATTTTTTACTGTCTCAAATTTTAATTACGCCAGGGATTGCCTTTTCTATAGTAAATTTTGCAAAAAATAATTGTTTAGTGTCGCAAATTTTAATTACGCCACGGATTGCCTTTTCTATAGTAAATTATTCAAAAAATTATTTTTTACTCTCTCAAATTTTAATTACGCCAGGGATTGCCTTTTCTATAGTAAATTTTGCAAAAAATAATTGTTTAGTGTCGCAAATTTTAATTACGCCAGGGATTGCCTTTTCTATAGTAAATTATTCAAAAAATAATTTTTTACTGTCGCAAATTTTAAATACGCCAGGGATTGCCTTTTCTATAGTAAATTTTGTAAAAAATAATTTTTTCTGTCGCAAATTTTAAATACGCCAGGGATTGCCTTTTCTATAGTAAATTATTCAAAAAATAATTTTATACTGTCTCAAATTTTAATTACGCCAGGGATTGCCTTTTCTGTAGTAAATTATTCAAAAAATAATTGTTTAGTGTCGCAAATTTTAATTACGCCAGGGATTGCCTTTTCTATAGTAAATTTTTCAAAAAATAATTTTATACTGTCGCAAATTTTAAATACGCCAGGGATTGCCTTTTCTATAGTAAATTATTCAAAAATTAATTTTTTTCTGTCGCAAATTTTAATTACGCCAGGGATTGCCTTTTCTATAGTAAATTATTCAAAAATTCATTTTTTACTGTCTCAAATTTTAATTACGCCAGGGATTGCCTTTTCTATAGTAAATTTTGCAAAAAATAATTGTTTAGTGTCGCAAATTTTAATTACGCCAGGGATTGCCTTTTATATAGTAAATTATTCAAAAAATAATTTTATACTGTCTCAAATTTTAATTACGCCAGGGATTGCTTTTTCTATAGTAAATTATTCAAAAATTCATTTTTTACTGTCTCAAATTTTAATTACGCCAGGGATTGCCTTTTCTATAGTAAATTTTGCAAAAAATAATTGTTTAGTGTCGCAAATTTTAATTACGCCAGGGATTGCCTTTTCTATAGTAAATTATTCAAAAAATAATTTTTTACTGTCGCAAATTTTAAATACGCCAGGGATTGTCTTTTCTATAGTAAATTTTGCAAAAAATAATTTTTTCTGTCGCAAATTTTAAATACGCCAGGGATTGCCTTTTCTATAGTAAATTATTCAAAAAATAATTTTATACTGTCGCAAATTTTAATTACGCCAGGGATTGCCTTTTCTATAGTAAATTTTTCAAAAAATAATTTTATACTGTTGCAAATTTTAAATATGCCAGGGATTGCCTTTTCTATAGTAAATTTTGCAAAAAATAATTTTTTCTGTCACAAATTTTAATTACGCCAGGGATTGCCTTTTCTATAGTAAATTATTCAAAAATTAATTTTTTTCTGTCGCAAATTTTAATTACGCCAGGGATTGCCTTTTCTATAGTAAATTATTCAAAAAATAATTTTATACTGTCTCAAATTTTAATTACGCCAGGGATTGCCTTTTCTATAGTAAATTATTCAAAAATTCATTTTTTACTGTCTCAAATTTTAACTACGCCAGGGATTGCCTTTTCTATAGTAAATTTTTCAAAAAATAATTTTATATTGTTGCAAATTTTAAATATGCCAGGGATTGCCTTTTCTATAGTAAATTTTGCAAAAAATAATTTTTTCTGTCACAAATTTTAATTACGCCAGGGATTGCCTTTTCTATAGTAAATTATTCAAAAATTAATTTTTTTCTGTCGCAAATTTTAATTACGCCAGGGATTGCCTTTTCTATAGGAAATTATTCAAAAAATAATTTTATACTGTCACAAATTTTAATTACGCCAGGGATTGCCTTTTCTATAGTAAAATATTCAAAATTTAATTTTTTTCTGTCGCAAATTTTAATTTCGCCAGGGTTTGCCTTTTCTATAGTAAATTATTCAAAAAATAATTTTTTACTGTCTCAAATTTTAATTACACCAGGGATTGCCTTTTCTATAGTAAATTATTCAAAAATTAATTTTTTTCTGTCGCAAATTTTAATTGCGCCAGGGATTGCCTTTTCTATAGTAAATTATTCAAAAATTCAATTTTTACTGTCTCAAATTTTAATTACGCCTGGGATTGCCTTTTCTATAGTAAATTTTGCAAAAAATAATTTTTTCTGTCGCAAATTTTAAATACGCCAGGGATTGCCTTTTCTATAGTAAATTATTCAAAAAATAATTTTATACTGTCGCAAATTTTAATTACGCCAGGGATTGCCTTTTCTATAGTAAATTATTCAAAAAATAATTTTATACTGTCGCAAATTTTAATTACGCCAGGGATTGCCTTTTCTATAGTAAATTATTCAAAAAATAATTGTTTAGTGTCGCAAATTTTAATTACGCCAGGGATTGCCTTTTCTATAGTAAATTATTCAAAAATTCATTTTTTACTGTCTCAAATTTTAATAACGCCAGGGATTGCCTTTTCTATAGTAAATTATTCAAAAATTCATTTTATACTGTCGCAAATTTTAATTACGCCAGGGATTGCCTTTTCTATAGTAAATTATTCAAAAACTAATTGTTTAGTGTCGCAAATTTTAATTAGGCCAGGGATTGCCTTTTCTATAGTAAATTATTCAAAAATTCATTTTTTACTGTCTCAAATTTTAATTACGCCAGGGATTGCCTTTTCTATAGTAAATTATTCAAAAAATAATTTTTTACTGTCGCAAGTTTTAATTACGCCAGGGATTGCCTTTTCTATAGTAAATTATTCAAAAAATAATTTTATACTGTCGCAAATTTTAATTACGCCAGGGATTGCCTTTTCTATAGTAAATTATTCAAAAAATAATTGTTTAGTGTCGCAAATTTTAATTACGCCAGGGATTGCCTTTTCTATAGTAAGTTTTGCAAAAAATAATTTTTTCTGTCGCAAATTTTAAATACGCTAGGGATTGCTTTTCTATAGTAAATTATTCAAAAAATAATTTTATACTGTCGCAAATTTTAATTACGCCAGGGATTGCCTTTTCTATAGTAAATTATTCAAAAAATAATTTTATACTGTCGCAAATTTTAATTACGCCAGGGATTGCCTTTTCTATAGTAAATTATTCAAAAAATAATTTTTTACTGTCGCAAATTTTAATTACGCCAGGGATTGCCTTTTCTATAGTAAATTATTCAAAAAATAATTTTATACTGTCGCAAATTTTAATTACGCCAGGGATTGCCTTTTCTATAGTAAATTATTCAAAAATTAATTTTTTTCTGTCGCAAATTTTAATTACGCCAGGGATTGCCTTTTCTATAGTAAATTATTCAAAAATTCATTTTTTACTGTCTCAAATTTTAATTACGCCAGGGATTGCCTTTTCTGTAGTAAATTTTGCAAAAAATAATTGTGTATTGTCGCAAATTTTAATTACGCCAAGTATTGCCTTTTCTATAGTAAATTATTCAAAAAATAATTTTTTACTGTCACAAATTTTAACAACGCCAGGTATTGCCTTTTCTATAGTAAATTTTTCAAAAACTAATTGCTTAGTGTCGCAAATTTTAATTAGGCCAGGGATTGCCTTTTCTATAGTAAATTATTCAAAAAATAATTTTATACTGTCTCAAATTTTAATTACGCCAGGGATTGCCTTTTCTATAGTAAATTTTGCAAAAAATAATTGTTTAGTGTCGCAAATTTTAATTACGCCAGGGATTGCCTTTTCTATAGTAAATTATTCAAAAATTCATTTTTTACTGTCTCAAATTTTAATTACGCCAGGGATTGCCTTTTCTATAGTAAATTTTGCAAAAAATAATTCTTTAGTGTCGCAAATTTTAATTACGCCAGGGATTGCCTTTTCTATAGTAAATTTTGCAAAAAATAATTGTTTAGTGTCGCAAATTATAATTACGCCAGGGATTGCCTTTTCTATAGTAAATTATTCAAAAAATAATTTTTTACTGTCGCAAATTTTAATTACGCCAGGGATTGCCTTTTCTATAGTAAATTTTGCAAAAACTAATTGTTTAGTGTCGCAAATTTTAATTATGCCAGGGATTGCCTTTTCTATAGTAAATTATTCAAAAATTATTTTTTTTTCTGTCGCAAATTTTAATTACGCCAGGGATTGCCTTTTCTATAGTAAATTATTCAAAAAATAATTGTTTAGTGTCGCAAATTTTAATTACGCCAGGGATTGCCTTTTCTATAGTAAGTTTTGCAAAAAATAATTTTTTCTGTCGCAAATTTTAAATGCGCTAGGGATTGCTTTTCTATAGTAAATTATTCAAAAAATAATTTTATACTGTCGCAAATTTTAATTACGCCAGGGATTGCCTTTTCTATAGTAAATTATTCAAAAAATAATTTTATACTGTCGCAAATTTTAATTACGCCAGGGATTGCCTTTTCTATAGTAAATTATTCAAAAAATAATTTTTTACTGTCGCAAATTTTAATTACGCCAGGGATTGCCTTTTCTATTGTAAATTATTCAAAAAATAATTTTATACTGTCGCAAATTTTAATTACGCCAGGGATTGCCTTTTCTATAGTAAATTTTGCAAAAAATAATTGTTTAGTGTCGCAAATTATAATTACGCCAGGGATTGCCTTTTCTATAGTAAATTATTCAAAAAATAATTTTTTACTGTCGCAAATTTTAATTACGCCAGGGATTGCCTTTTCTATAGTAAATTTTGCAAAAACTAATTGTTTAGTGTCGCAAATTTTAATTATGCCAGGGATTGCCTTTTCTATAGTAAATTATTCAAAAATTATTTTTTTTCTGTCGCAAATTTTAATTACGCCAGGGATTGCCTTTTCTATAGTAAATTATTCAAAAAATAATTGTTTAGTGTCGCAAATTTTAATTACGCCAGGGATTGCCTTTTCTATAGTAAGTTTTGCAAAAAATAATTTTTTCTGTCTCAAATTTTAATTACGCCAGGGATTGCTTTTTCTATAGTAAATTATTCAAAAATTCATTTTTTACTGTCTCAAATTTTAATTACGCCAGGGATTGCCTTTTCTATAGTAAATTTTGCAAAAAATAATTGTTTAGTGTCGCAAATTTTAATTACGCCAGGGATTGCCTTTTCTATAGTAAATTATTCAAAAAATAATTTTTTACTGTCGCAAATTTTAAATACGCCAGGGATTGTCTTTTCTATAGTAAATTTTGCAAAAAATAATTTTTTCTGTCGCAAATTTTAAATACGCCAGGGATTGCCTTTTCTATAGTAAATTATTCAAAAAATAATTTTATACTGTCGCAAATTTTAATTACGCCAGGGATTGCCTTTTCTATAGTAAATTTTTCAAAAAATAATTTTATACTGTTGCAAATTTTAAATATGCCAGGGATTGCCTTTTCTATAGTAAATTTTGCAAAAAATAATTTTTTCTGTCACAAATTTTAATTACGCCAGGGATTGCCTTTTCTATAGTAAATTATTCAAAAATTAATTTTTTTCTGTCGCAAATTTTAATTACGCCAGGGATTGCCTTTTCTATAGTAAATTATTCAAAAAATAATTTTATACTGTCTCAAATTTTAATTACGCCAGGGATTGCCTTTTCTATAGTAAATTATTCAAAAATTCATTTTTTACTGTCTCAAATTTTAACTACGCCAGGGATTGCCTTTTCTATAGTAAATTTTTCAAAAAATAATTTTATACTGTTGCAAATTTTAAATATGCCAGGGATTGCCTTTTCTATAGTAAATTTTGCAAAAAATAATTTTTTCTGTCACAAATTTTAATTACGCCAGGGATTGCCTTTTCTATAGTAAATTATTCAAAAATTAATTTTTTTCTGTCGCAAATTTTAATTACGCCAGGGATTGCCTTTTCTATAGTAAATTATTCAAAAAATAATTTTATACTGTCACAAATTTTAATTACGCCAGGGATTGCCTTTTCTATAGTAAATTATTCAAAATTTAATTTTTTTCTGTCGCAAATTTTAATTTCGCCAGGGTTTGCCTTTTCTATAGTAAATTATTCAAAAAATAATTTTTTACTGTCTCAAATTTTAATTACACCAGGGATTGCCTTTTCTATAGTAAATTATTCAAAAATTAATTTTTTTCTGTCGCAAATTTTAATTGCGCCAGGGATTGCCTTTTCTATAGTAAATTATTCAAAAATTCAATTTTTACTGTCTCAAATTTTAATTACGCCTGGGATTGCCTTTTCTATAGTAAATTTTGCAAAAAATAATTTTTTCTGTCGCAAATTTTAAATACGCCAGGGATTGCCTTTTCTATAGTAAATTATTCAAAAAATAATTTTATACTGTCGCAAATTTTAATTACGCCAGGGATTGCCTTTTCTATAGTAAATTATTCAAAAAATAATTTTATACTGTCGCAAATTTTAATTACGCCAGGGATTGCCTTTTCTATAGTAAATTATTCAAAAAATAATTGTTTAGTGTCGCAAATTTTAATTACGCCAGGGATTGCCTTTTCTATAGTAAATTATTCAAAAATTCATTTTTTACTGTCTCAAATTTTAATAACGCCAGGGATTGCCTTTTCTATAGTAAATTATTCAAAAATTCATTTTATACTGTCGCAAATTTTAATTACGCCAGGGATTGCCTTTTCTATAGTAAATTATTCAAAAACTAATTGTTTAGTGTCGCAAATTTTAATTAGGCCAGGGATTGCCTTTTCTATAGTAAATTATTCTAAAATTCATTTTTTACTGTCTCAAATTTTAATTACGCCAGGGATTGCCTTTTCTATAGTAAATTATTCAAAAAATAATTTTTTACTGTCGCAAGTTTTAATTACGCCAGGGATTGCCTTTTCTATAGTAAATTATTCAAAAAATAATTTTATACTGTCGCAAATTTTAATTACGCCAGGGATTGCCTTTTCTATAGTAAATTATTCAAAAAATAATTGTTTAGTGTCGCAAATTTTAATTACGCCAGGGATTGCCTTTTCTATAGTAAGTTTTGCAAAAAATAATTTTTTCTGTCGCAAATTTTAAATACGCTAGGGATTGCTTTTCTATAGTAAATTATTCAAAAAATAATTTTATACTGTCGCAAATTTTAATTACGCCAGGGATTGCCTTTTCTATAGTAAATTATTCAAAAAATAATTTTATACTGTCGCAAATTTTAATTACGCCAGGGATTGCCTTTTCTATAGTAAATTATTCAAAAAATAATTTTTTACTGTCGCAAATTTTAATTACGCCAGGGATTGCCTTTTCTATAGTAAATTATTCAAAAAATAATTTTATACTGTCGCAAATTTTAATTACGCCAGGGATTGCCTTTTCTATAGTAAATTATTCAAAAATTAATTTTTTTCTGTCGCAAATTTTAATTACGCCAGGGATTGCCTTTTCTATAGTAAATTATTCAAAAATTCATTTTTTACTGTCTCAAATTTTAATTACGCCAGGGATTGCCTTTTCTGTAGTAAATTTTGCAAAAAATAATTGTGTATTGTCGCAAATTTTAATTACGCCAAGTATTGCCTTTTCTATAGTAAATTATTCAAAAAATAATTTTTTACTGTCACAAATTTTAACAACGCCAGGTATTGCCTTTTCTATAGTAAATTTTTCAAAAACTAATTGTTTAGTGTCGCAAATTTTAATTAGGCCAGGGATTGCCTTTTCTATAGTAAATTATTCAAAAAATAATTTTATACTGTCTCAAATTTTAATTACGCCAGGGATTGCCTTTTCTATAGTAAATTATTCAAAAATTCATTTTTTACTGTCTCAAATTTTAATTACGCCAGGGATTGCCTTTTCTATAGTAAATTTTGCAAAAAATAATTCTTTAGTGTCGCAAATTTTAATTACGCCAGGGATTGCCTTTTCTATAGTAAATTTTGCAAAAAATAATTGTTTAGTGTCGCAAATTATAATTACGCCAGGGATTGCCTTTTCTATAGTAAATTATTCAAAAAATAATTTTTTACTGTCGCAAATTTTAATTACGCCAGGGATTGCCTTTTCTATAGTAAATTTTGCAAAAACTAATTGTTTAGTGTCGCAAATTTTAATTATGCCAGGGATTGCCTTTTCTATAGTAAATTATTCAAAAATTATTTTTTTTCTGTCGCAAATTTTAATTACGCCAGGGATTGCCTTTTCTATAGTAAATTATTCAAAAAATAATTGTTTAGTGTCGCAAATTTTAATTACGCCAGGGATTGCCTTTTCTATAGTAAGTTTTGCAAAAAATAATTTTTTCTGTCGCAAATTTTAAATGCGCTAGGGATTGCTTTTCTATAGTAAATTATTCAAAAAATAATTTTATACTGTCGCAAATTTTAATTACGCCAGGGATTGCCTTTTCTATAGTAAATTATTCAAAAAATAATTTTATACTGTCGCAAATTTTAATTACGCCAGGGATTGCCTTTTCTATAGTAAATTATTCAAAAAATAATTTTTTACTGTCGCAAATTTTAATTACGCCAGGGATTGCCTTTTCTATTGTAAATTATTCAAAAAATAATTTTATACTGTCGCAAATTTTAATTACGCCAGGGATTGCCTTTTCTATAGTAAATTATTCAAAAATTAATTTTTTTCTGTCGCAAATTTTAATTACGCCAGGGATTGCCTTTTCTATAGTAAATTATTCAAAAATTCATTTTTTACTGTCTCAAATTTTAATTACGCCAGCGATTGCCTTTTCTATAGTAAATTTTGCAAAAAATAATTGTTTAGTGTCGCAAATTTTAATTACGCCAGGGATTGCCTTTTCTATAGTAAATTATTCAAAAAATAATTTTATACTGTCGCAAATTTTAAATACGCCAGGGATTGCCTTTTCTATAGTAAATTTTGCAAAAACTAATTGTTTAGTTTCGCAAATTTTAATTACGCCAGGGATTGCCTTTCTATAGTAAATTATTCAAAAAATAATTTTATACTGTCTCAAATTTTAATTACGCTAGGGATTGCCTTTTCTATAGTAAATTTTGCAAAAAATAATTGTGTGGTGTCGCAAATTTTAATTACGCCAGGGATTGACTTTTCTATAGTAAATTATTCAAAAAATAATTTTATACTGTCGCAAATTTTAAATACGCCAGGGATTGCCTTTTCTATAGTAAATTTTTCAAAAAATAATTTTATACTGTCGCAAATTTTAAATACGCCAGGGATTGCCTTTTCCATAGTAAATTTTGCAAAAAATAATTTTTTCTGTCGCAAATTTTAAATACGCCAGGGATTGCCTTTTCTATAGTAAATTATTCAAAAAATAGTTTTATACTGTCGCAAATTTTAATTACGCCAGGGATTCCCTTTTCTATAGTAAATTATTCAAAAATTAATTTTATACTGTCTCAAATTTTAATTACGCCAGGGATTGCCTTTTCTATAGTAAATTATTCAAAAAATAATTTTTTACTGTCTCAAATTTTAATTACGCCAGGGATTGCCTTTTCTATAGTAAATTATTCAAAACTTATTTTTTTCTGTCGCAAATTTTAATTACGCCAGGGATTGCCTTTTCTATAGTAAATTATTCAAAAATTCATTTTTTACTGTCTTAAATTTTAATTACGCCAGGGATTGCCTTTTCTATAGTAAATTATTCAAAAAATAATTTTATACTGTCTCAAATTTTAATTACGCCAGGGATTGCCTTTTCTATAGTAAATTATTCAAAAAATAATTGTTTAGTGTCGCAAATTTTAATTACGCCAGGGATTGCCTTTTCTATAGTAAATTTTTCAAAAAATAATTTTATACTGTCGCAAATTTTAAATACGCCAGGGATTGCCTTTTCTATAGTAAATTATTCAAAAATTAATTTTTTTCTGTCGCAAATTTTAATTACGCCAGGGATTGCCTTTTCTATAGTAAATTATTCAAAATTCATTTTTTACTGTCTCAAATTTTAATTGCGCCAGGGATTGCCTTTTCTATAGTAAATTTTGCAAAAAATAATTGTTTAGTGTCGCAAATTTTAATTACGCAGGGATTGCCTTTTCTATAGTAAATTATTCAAAAAATAATTTTATACTGTCTCGAATTTTAATTACGCCAGGGATTGCCTTTTTATAGTAAATTATTCAAAAAATAATTTTTTACTGTCTCAAATTTTAATTACGCCAGGGATTGCCTTTTCTATAGTAAATTATTCAAAAATTCATTTTTTGCTGTCACAAATTTTAATTACGCCAGGGATTGCCTTTTCTATAGTAAATTTTCCAAAAAAATAATTGTTTAGTGTCGCAAATTTTAATTACGCCAGGGATTGCCTTTTCTATAGTAAATTATTCAAAAAATAATTTTATACTGTCTCAAATTTTGATTACGCCAGGGATTGCCTTTTCTATAGTAAATTATTCAAAAAATAATTTTTTACTGTCGCAAATTTTAAATAAGCCAGGGTTTGCCTTTTCTATAGTAAATTTTGCAAAAAATAATTTTTTCTGTCGCAAATTTTAAATACGCCAGGGATTGCCTTTTCTATAGTAAATTATTCAAAAAATAATTTTATACTGTCGCAAATTTTAATTACACCAGGGATTGCCTTTTCTATAGTAAATTATTCAAAAATTAATTTTTTTCTGTCGCAAATTTTAATTACGCCAGGGATTGCCTTTTCTATAGTAAATTATTCAAAAAATAATTTTTTACTGTCTCAAATTTTAATTACGCCAGGGATTGCCTTTTCTATAGTAAATTATTCAAAATTAATTTTTTTCTGTCGCAAATTTTAATTACGCCAGGGATTGCCTTTTCTATAGTAAATTATTCAAAAAATAATTTTTTACTGTCTCAAATTTTAATTACGCCAGGGATTGCCTTTTCTATAGGAAATTATTCAAAAATTAATTTTATACTGTCTCAAATTTTAATTACGCAGGGATTGCCTTTTCTATAGTAAATTATTCAAAAAATCATTTTTTACTGTCTCAAATTTTAATTACGCCAGGGATTGCCTTTTCTATAGTAAATTATTCAAAAATTAATTTTATACTGTCGCAAATTTTAATTACACCAGGGATTGCCTTTTCTATAGTAAATTATTCAAAAATTAATTTTTTTCTGTCGCAAATTTTAATTACGCCAGGGATTGCCTTTTCTATAGTAAATTATTCAAAAAATAATTTTTTACTGTCTCAAATTTTAATTACGCCAGGGATTGCCTTTTCTATAGTAAATTATTCAAAAATTAATTTTTTTCTGTCGCAAATTTTAATTACGCCAGGGATTGCCTTTTCTATAGTAAATTATTCAAAAATTCATTTTGTACTGTCTCAAATTTTAATTACGCCAGGGATTGCCTTTTCTATAGTAAATTATTCAAAAAATAATTTTATACTGTCGCAAATTTTAAATACGCCAGGGATTGCCTTTTCTATAGTAAATTTTGCAAAAACTAATTGTTAAGTGTCGCAAATTTTAATTACGCCAGGGATTGCCTTTTCTATAGTAAATTATTCAAAAAATAATTTTATACTGTCTCAAATTTTAATTACGCCAGGGATTGCCTTTTATATAGTAAATTTTGCAAAAAATAATTGTTTAGTGTCGCAAATTTTAATTACGCCAGGGATTGCCTTTTCTATAGTAAATTATTCAAAAAATAATTTTATACTGTCTCAAATTTTAATTACGCCAGGGATTGCCTTTTCTATAGTAAATTATTCAAAAATTCATTTTTTACTGTCTCAAATTTTAATTACGTCAGGGATTGCCTTTTCTATAGTAAATTTTGCAAAAAATAATTGTTTAGTGTCGCAAATTTTAATTACGCCAGGGATTGCCTTTTCTATAGTAAATTATTCAAAAAATAATTTTATACTGTCTCAAATTTTAATTACGCCAGGGATTGCCTTTTCTATAGTAAATTATTCAAAAATTCATTTTTTACTGTCTCAAATTTTAATTACGTCAGGGATTGCCTTTTCTATAGTAAATTTTGCAAAAAATAATTGTTTAGTGTCGCAAATTTTAATTACGCCAGGGATTGCCTTTTCTATAGTAAATTATTCAAAAAATAATTTTTTACTGTCGTAAATTTTAAATACGCCAGGGATTGCCTTTTCTATAGTTAATTATTCAAAAATTATTTTTTTTCTGTCGCAAATTTTAATTACGCCAGGGATTGCCTTTTCTATAGTAAATTATTCAAAAAATAATTTTATGCTGTCTCAAATTTTAATTACGCCAGGGATTGCCTTTTCTATAGTAAATTATTCAAAAATTCATTTTTTACTGTCTCAAATTTTAATTACGTCAGGGATTGCCTTTTCTATAGTAAATTTTGCAAAAAATAATTGTTTAGTGTCGCAAATTTTAATTACGCCAGGGATTGCCTTTTCTATAGTAAATTATTGAAAAAATAATTTTTTACTGTCGTAAATTTTAAATACGCCAGGGATTGCCTTTTCTATAGTAAATTTTGCAAAAAATAATTTTTTCTGTCGCAAATTTTAAATACGCCAGGGATTGCCTTTTCTATAGTAAATTATTCAAAAAATAGTTTTATACTGTCGCAAATTTTAATTACGCCAGGGATTCCCTTTTCTATAGTAAATTATTCAAAAATTAATTTTTTTCTGTCGCAAATTTTAATTACGCCAGGGATTGCCTTTTCTATAGTAAATTATTCAAAAAATAATTTTTTACTGTCTCAAATTTTAATTACGCCAGGGATTGCCTTTTCTATAGTAAATTTTGCAAAAAATAATTTTTTCTGTCGCAAATTTTAAATACGCCAGGGATTGCCTTTTCTATAGTAAATTATTCAAAAAATAATTTTTTACTGTCTCAAATTTTAATTACGCCAGGGATTGCCTTTTCTATAGTAAATTATTCAAAAATTAATTTTTTTCTGTCGCAAATTTTAATTACGCCAGGGATTGCCTTTTTATAGTAAATTATTCAAAAAATAATTTTTTCTGTCGCAAATTTTAATTACGCCAGGGATTCCCTTTTCTATAGTAAATTATTCAAAAAATAATTGTTTAGTGTCGCAAATTTTAATTACGCCAGGGATTGCCTTTTCTATAGTAAGTTTTGCAAAAAATAATTTTTTCTGTCGCAAATTTTAAATGCGCTAGGGATTGCTTTTCTATAGTAAATTATTCAAAAAATAATTTTATACTGTCGCAAATTTTAATTACGCCAGGGATTGCCTTTTCTATAGTAAATTATTCAAAAAATAATTTTATACTGTCGCAAATTTTAATTACGCCAGGGATTGCCTTTTCTATAGTAAATTATTCAAAAAATAATTTTTTACTGTCGCAAATTTTAATTACGCCAGGGATTGCCTTTTCTATTGTAAATTATTCAAAAAATAATTTTATACTGTCGCAAATTTTAATTACGCCAGGGATTGCCTTTTCTATAGTAAATTATTCAAAAATTAATTTTTTTCTGTCGCAAATTTTAATTACGCCAGGGATTGCCTTTTCTATAGTAAATTATTCAAAAATTCATTTTTTACTGTCTCAAATTTTAATTACGCCAGCGATTGCCTTTTCTATAGTAAATTTTGCAAAAAATAATTGTTTAGTGTCGCAAATTTTAATTACGCCAGGGATTGCCTTTTCTATAGTAAATTATTCAAAAAATAATTTTATACTGTCGCAAATTTTAAATACGCCAGGGATTGCCTTTTCTATAGTAAATTTTGCAAAAACTAATTGTTTAGTTTCGCAAATTTTAATTACGCCAGGGATTGCCTTTCTATAGTAAATTATTCAAAAAATAATTTTATACTGTCTCAAATTTTAATTACGCTAGGGATTGCCTTTTCTATAGTAAATTTTGCAAAAAATAATTGTGTGGTGTCGCAAATTTTAATTACGCCAGGGATTGACTTTTCTATAGTAAATTATTCAAAAAATAATTTTATACTGTCGCAAATTTTAAATACGCCAGGGATTGCCTTTTCTATAGTAAATTTTTCAAAAATAATTTTATACTGTCGCAAATTTTAAATACGCCAGGGATTGCCTTTTCCATAGTAAATTTTGCAAAAAATAATTTTTTCTGTCGCAAATTTTAAATACGCCAGGGATTGCCTTTTCTATAGTAAATTATTCAAAAAATAGTTTTATACTGTCGCAAATTTTAATTACGCCAGGGATTCCCTTTTCTATAGTAAATTATTCAAAAATTAATTTTATACTGTCTCAAATTTTAATTACGCCAGGGATTGCCTTTTCTATAGTAAATTATTCAAAAAATAATTTTTTACTGTCTCAAATTTTAATTACGCCAGGGATTGCCTTTTCTATAGTAAATTATTCAAAACTTATTTTTTTCTGTCGCAAATTTTAATTACGCCAGGGATTGCCTTTTCTATAGTAAATTATTCAAAAATTCATTTTTTACTGTCTTAAATTTTAATTACGCCAGGGATTGCCTTTTCTATAGTAAATTATTCAAAAAATAATTTTATACTGTCTCAAATTTTAATTACGCCAGGGGATTGCCTTTTCTATAGTAAATTATTCAAAAAATAATTGTTTAGTGTCGCAAATTTTAATTACGCCAGGGATTGCCTTTTCTATAGTAAATTTTTCAAAAAATAATTTTATACTGTCGCAAATTTTAAATACGCCAGGGATTGCCTTTTCTATAGTAAATTATTCAAAAATTAATTTTTTTCTGTCGCAAATTTTAATTACGCCAGGGATTGCCTTTTCTATAGTAAATTATTCAAAAATTCATTTTTTACTGTCTCAAATTTTAATTGCGCCAGGGATTGCCTTTTCTATAGTAAATTTTGCAAAAAATAATTGTTTAGTGTCGCAAATTTTAATTACGCCAGGGATTGCCTTTTCTATAGTAAATTATTCAAAAAATAATTTTATACTGTCTCGAATTTTAATTACGCCAGGGATTGCCTTTTTATAGTAAATTATTCAAAAAATAATTTTTTACTGTCTCAAATTTTAATTACGCCAGGGATTGCCTTTTCTATAGTAAATTATTCAAAAATTCATTTTTTGCTGTCACAAATTTTAATTACGCCAGGGATTGCCTTTTCTATAGTAAATTTTCCAAAAAAATAATTGTTTAGTGTCGCAAATTTTAATTACGCCAGGGATTGCCTTTTCTATAGTAAATTATTCAAAAAATAATTTTATACTGTCTCAAATTTTGATTACGCCAGGGATTGCCTTTTCTATAGTAAATTATTCAAAAAATAATTTTTTACTGTCGCAAATTTTAAATAAGCCAGGGATTGCCTTTTCTATAGTAAATTTTGCAAAAAATAATTTTTTCTGTCGCAAATTTTAAATACGCCAGGGATTGCCTTTTCTATAGTAAATTATTCAAAAATAATTTTATACTGTCGCAAATTTTAATTACACCAGGGATTGCCTTTTCTATAGTAAATTATTCAAAAATTAATTTTTTTCTGTCGCAAATTTTAATTACGCCAGGGATTGCCTTTTCTATAGTAAATTATTCAAAAAATAATTTTTTACTGTCTCAAATTTTAATTACGCCAGGGATTGCCTTTTCTATAGTAAATTATTCAAAATTAATTTTTTTCTGTCGCAAATTTTAATTACGCCAGGGATTGCCTTTTCTATAGTAAATTATTCAAAAAATAATTTTTTACTGTCTCAAATTTTAATTACGCCAGGGATTGCCTTTTCTATAGGAAATTATTCAAAAATTAATTTTATACTGCCTCAAATTTTAATTACGCCAGGATTGCCTTTTCTATAGTAAATTATTCAAAAAATCATTTTTTACTGTCTCAAATTTTAATTACGCCAGGGATTGCCTTTTCTATAGTAAATTATTCAAAAATTAATTTTATACTGTCGCAAATTTTAATTACACCAGGGATTGCCTTTTCTATAGTAAATTATTCAAAAATTAATTTTTTTCTGTCGCAAATTTTAATTACGCCAGGGATTGCCTTTTCTATAGTAAATTATTCAAAAAATAATTTTTTACTGTCTCAAATTTTAATTACGCCAGGGATTGCCTTTTCTATAGTAAATTATTCAAAAATTAATTTTTTTCTGTCGCAAATTTTAATTACGCCAGGGATTGCCTTTTCTATAGTAAATTATTCAAAAATTCATTTTTTACTGTCTCAAATTTTAATTACGCCAGGGATTGCCTTTTCTATAGTAAATTATTCAAAAAATAATTTTATACTGTCGCAAATTTTAAATACGCCAGGATTGCCTTTTCTATAGTAAATTTTGCAAAAACTAATTGTTAAGTGTCGCAAATTTTAATTACGCCAGGGATTGCCTTTTCTATAGTAAATTATTCAAAAAATAATTTTATACTGTCTCAAATTTTAATTACGCCAGGGATTGCCTTTTATATAGTAAATTTTGCAAAAAATAATTGTTTAGTGTCGCAAATTTTAATTACGCCAGGGATTGCCTTTTCTATAGTAAATTATTCAAAAAATAATTTTATACTGTCTCAAATTTTAATTACGCCAGGGATTGCCTTTTCTATAGTAAATTATTCAAAAATTCATTTTTTACTGTCTCAAATTTTAATTACGTCAGGGATTGCCTTTTCTATAGTAAATTTTGCAAAAAATAATTGTTTAGTGTCGCAAATTTTAATTACGCCAGGGATTGCCTTTTCTATAGTAAATTATTCAAAAAATAATTTTATACTGTCTCAAATTTTAATTACGCCAGGGATTGCCTTTTCTATAGTAAATTATTCAAAAATTCATTTTTTACTGTCTCAAATTTTAATTACGTCAGGGATTGCCTTTTCTATAGTAAATTTTGCAAAAAATAATTGTTTAGTGTCGCAAATTTTAATTACGCCAGGGATTGCCTTTTCTATAGTAAATTATTCAAAAAATAATTTTTTACTGTCGTAAATTTTAAATACGCCAGGGATTGCCTTTTCTATAGTTAATTATTCAAAAATTATTTTTTTTCTGTCGCAAATTTTAATTACGCCAGGGATTGCCTTTTCTATAGTAAATTATTCAAAAAATAATTTTATGCTGTCTCAAATTTTAATTACGCCAGGGATTGCCTTTTCTATAGTAAATTATTCAAAAATTCATTTTTTACTGTCTCAAATTTTAATTACGTCAGGGATTGCCTTTTCTATAGTAAATTTTGCAAAAAATAATTGTTTAGTGTCGCAAATTTTAATTACGCCAGGGATTGCCTTTTCTATAGTAAATTATTGAAAAAATAATTTTTTACTGTCGTAAATTTTAAATACTCCAGGGATTGCCTTTTCTATAGTAAATTTTGCAAAAAATAATTTTTTCTGTCGCAAATTTTAAATACGCCAGGGATTGCCTTTTCTATAGTAAATTATTCAAAAAATAGTTTTATACTGTCGCAAATTTTAATTACGCCAGGGATTCCCTTTTCTATAGTAAATTATTCAAAAATTAATTTTTTTCTGTCGCAAATTTTAATTACGCTAGGGATTGCCTTTTCTATAGTAAATTATTCAAAAAATAATTTTTTACTGTCTCAAATTTTAATTACGCCAGGGATTGCCTTTTCTATAGTAAATTTTGCAAAAAATAATTTTTTCTGTCGCAAATTTTAAATACGCCAGGGATTGCCTTTTCTATAGTAAATTATTCAAAAAATAATTTTTTACTGTCTCAAATTTTAATTACGCCAGGGATTGCCTTTTCTATAGTAAATTATTCAAAAATTAATTTTTTTCTGTCGCAAATTTTAATTACGCCAGGGATTGCCTTTTTATAGTAAATTATTCAAAAAATAATTTTTTTCTGTCGCAAATTTTAATTACGCCAGGGATTGCCTTTTCTATAGTAAATTATTCAAAAATTCATTTTTTACTGTCTCAAATTTTAATTACGCCAGGGATTGCCTTTTCTATAGTAAATTTTGCAAAAAATAATTGTTTAGTGTCGCAAATTTTAATTACGCTAGGGATTGCCTTTTCTATAGTAAATTATTCAAAAAATAATTTTATACTCTCGCAAATTTTAAATAAGCCAGGGATTGCCTTTTCTATAGTAAATTTGGCAAAAACTAATTGTTTAGTGTCGCAAATTTTAATTACGCCAGGGATTGCCTTTTCTATAGTAAATTATTCAAAAAATAATTTTTTTCTGTCGCAAATTTTAATTACGCCAGGGATTGCCTTTTCTATAGTAAATTATTCAAAAAATAATTTTATACTGTCTCAAATTTTAATTACGCCAGGGATTGCCTTTTCTATAGTAAATTATTCAAAAATTCATTTTTTACTGTCTCAAATTTTAAATACGCCAGCGATTGCCTTTTCTATAATAAATTTTCCAAAAAATAATTGTTTAGTGTCGCAAATTTTAATTCCGCCAGGGATTGCCTTTTCTATAGTAAATTATTCAAAAAATAATTTTATACTGTCGCAAATTTTAAATACGCCAGGGATTGCCTTTTCTATAGTAAATTTTGCAAAAACTAATTGTTAAGTGTCGCAAATTTTAATTACGCCAGGGATTGCCTTTTCTATAGTAAATTATTCAAAAAATAATTTTATATTGTCTCAAATTTTAATTACGCCAGGGATTGCCTTTTATATTGTAAATTTTGCAAAAAATAATTGTTTAGTGTCGCAAATTTTAATTACGCCAGGGATTGCCTTTCTATAGTAAATTATTCAAAAAATAATTTTATACTGTCGCAAATTTTAAATACGCCAGGGATTGCCTTTTCTATAGTAAATTTTTCAAAAAATAATTTTATACTGTCGCAAATTTTAAATACGCCATGGATTGCCTTTTCTATAGTAAATTTTGCAAAAAATAATTTTTTCTGTCACAAATTTTAATTACGCCAGGGATTGCCTTTTCTATAGTAAATTATTCAAAAATTATTTTTTTTCTGTCGCAAATTTTAATTACGCCAGGGATTGCCTTTTCTATAGTAAATTATTCAAAAAATAATTTTATACTGTCTCAAATTTTAATTACGCCAGGGATTGCCTTTTCTATAGTAAATTATTCAAAAATTCATTTTTTACTGTCTCAAATTTTAATTACGCCAGGGATTGCCTTTTCTATAGTAAATTTTGCAAAAAATAATTGTTTAGTGTCGCAAATTTTAATTACGCCAGGGATTGCCTTTTCTATAGTAAATTATTCAAAAAATAATTTTTTACTGTCGCAAATTTTAAATACGCCAGGGATTGCCTTTTCTATAGTAAATTTTGCAAAAAATAATTTTTTCTGTCGCAAATTTTAAATACGCCAGGGATTGCCTTTTCTATAGTAAATTATTCAAAAAATAATGTTATACTGTCGCAAATTTTAATTACGCCAGGGATTGCCTTTTCTATAGTAAATTATTCAAAAATTAATTTTTTTCTGTCGCAAATTTTAATTACGCCAGGGATTGCCTTTTCTATAGTAAATTATTCAAAAAATAATTTTTTACTGTCTCAAATTTTAATTACGCCAGGGATTGCCTTTTCTATAGTAAATTATTCAAAAATTAATTTTTTTCTGTCGCAAATTTTAATTACGCCAGGGATTGCCTTTTCTATAGTAAATTAGTCAAAAATTCATTTTTTACTGTCTCAAATTTTAATTACGCCAGGGATTGCCTTTTCTATAGTAAATTATTCAAAAAATAATTTTATACTGTCTCAAATTTTAATTACGCCAGGGATTGCCTTTTCTATAGTAAATTATTCAAAAAATAATTTTATACTGTCGCAAATTTTAAATACGCCAGGGATTGCCTTTTCTATAGTAAATTATTCAAAAATTTATTTTTTTCTGTCGCAAATTTTAATTACGCCAGGGATTGCCTTTTCTATAGTAAATTATTCAAAAATTCATTTTTTACTGTCTCAAATTTTAATTACGCCAGGGATTGCCTTTTCTATAGTAAATTTTGCAAAAAATAATTGTTTAGTGTCGCAAATTTTAATTACGCCAGGGATTGCCTTTTCTATAGTAAATTATTCAAAAAATAATTTATACTGTCTCAAATTTTAATTACGTCAGGGATTGCCTTTTCTATAGTAAATTATTCAAAAAATAATTTTTTACTGTCGCAAATTTTAAATACGCCAGGGATTGCCTTTTCTATAGTAAATTTTGCAAAAAATAATTTTTTCTGTCGCAAATTTTAAATAGGCCAGGGATTGCCTTTTCTATAGTAAATTATTCAAAAATTAATTTTATACTGTCGCAAATTTTAATTACGCCAGGGATTGCCTTTTCTATAGTAAATTATTCAAAAAATAATTTTTTACTGTCTCAAATTTTAATTACGCCAGGGATTGCCTTTTCTATAGTAAATTATTCAAAAATTAATTTTTTTCTGTCGCAAATTTTAATTACGCCAGGGATTGCCTTTTCTATAGTAAATTATTCAAAAAATAATTTTTTTACTGTCTCAAATTTTAATTACGCCAGGGATTGCCTTTTCTATAGTAAATTATTCAAAAATTAATTTTTTTCTGTCGCAAATTTTAATTACGCCAGGGATTGCCTTTTCTATAGTAAATTATTCAAAAAATAATTTTTTACTGTCTCAAATTTTAATTACGCCAGGGATTGCCTTTTCTATAGCAAATTATTCAAAAAATAATTTATACTGTCTCAAATTTTGATTACGCCAGTGATTGCCTTTTCTATAGTAAATTATTCAAAAATTCATTTTTTACTGTCTCAAATTTTAATTACGCCAGGGATTGCCTTTTCTATAGTAAATTATTCAAAAATTCATTTTTTACTATCTCAAATTTTAATTACGCCAGGGATTGCCTTTTCTATAGTAAATTATTCAAAAAATAATTTTTTTACTGTCTCAAATTTTAATTACGCCAGGGATTGCCTTTTCTATAGTAAATTATTCAAAAATTAATTTTTTTCTGTCGCAAATTTTAATTACGCCAGGGATTGCCTTTTCTATAGTAAATTATTCAAAAAATAATTTTTTACTGTCTCAAATTTTAATTACGCCAGGGATTGCCTTTTCTATAGTAAATTATTCAAAAATTAATTTTTTTCTGTTGCAAATTTTAAATACGCCAGGGATTGCCTTTTCTATAGTACATTATTCAAAAAATAATTTTATACTGTCGCAAATTTTAATTACGCCAGGGATTGCCTTTTCTATAGTAAATTATTCAAAAATTAATTTTTTTCTGTCGCAAATTTTAATTACGCCAGGGATTGCCTTTTCTATAGTAAATTATTCAAAAAATAATTTTTTACTGTCTCAAATTTTAATTACGCCAGGGATTGCCTTTTCTATAGTAAATTATTCAAAAATTAATTTTTTTCTGTCGCAAATTTTAATTACGCCAGGGATTGCCTTTTCTATAGTAAATTATTCAAAAATTCGTTTTTTACTGTCTCATATTTTAATTACGCAAGGGATTGCCTTTTCTATAGTAAATTATTCAAAAAATAATTTTATACTGTCTCAAATTTTAATTACGCCAGTGATTGCCTTTTCTATAGTAAATTATTCAAAAATTCATTTTTTACTGTCTCGAATTTTAATTACGCCAGGGATTGCCTTTTCTATAGTAAATTATTCAAAAATTCATTTTTTACTGTCTCAAATTTTAATTACGCCAGGGATTGCCTTTTCTATAGTAAATTATTCAAAAATTAATTTTTTTCTGTCGCAAATTTTAATTACGCCAGGGATTGCCTTTTCTATAGTAAATTATTCAAAAATTAATTTTTTACTGTCTCAAATTTTAATTACGCCAGGGATTGCCTTTTCTATAGTAAATTTTGCAAAAGATAATTGTTTAGTGTCGCAAATTTTAGTTACGCCAGGGATTGCCTTTTCTATAGTAAATTATTCAAAAATTCATTTTTTACTGTCTCAAATTTTAATTACGCCAGGGATTGCCTTTTCTATAGTAAATTTTGCAAAAAATAATTGTTTAGTGTCGCAAATTTTAATTACGCCAGGGATTGCCTTTTCTATAGTAAATTTTGCAAAAACTAATTGTTTAGTGTCGCAAATTTTAATTACACCAGGGATTGCTTTTCTATAGTAAATTATTCAAAAAATAATTTTTTACTGTCGCAAATTTTAAATACGCCAGGGATTGCCTTTTCTATAGTAAATTTTGCAAAAAATAATTTTTTCTGTCGCAAATTTTAAATACGCCAGGGATTGCCTTTTCTATAGTAAATTATTCAAAAAATAATTTTATACTGTCTCAAATTTTAATTACGCCAGGTATTGCCTTTTCTATAGTAAATTATTCAAAAAATAATTTTTTTCTGTCGCAAATTTTAATTACGCCAGGGATTGCCTTTTCTATAGTAAATTATTAAAAAATTCATTTTTTACTGTCTCAAATTTTAATTACGCCAGGGATTGCCTTTTCTATAGTAAATTTTGCAAAAAATAATTGTTTAGTGTCGCAAATTTTAATTACGCCAGGGATTGCCTTTTCTATAGTAAATTATTCAAAAAATAATTTTATACTGTCGCAAATTTTAAATACGCCAGGGATTGCCTTTTCTATAGTAAATTTGGCAAAAACTAATTGTTTAGCGTCGCAAATTTTAATTACGCCAGGGATTGCCTTTTCTATAGTAAATTATTCAAAAAATAATTTTATACTGTCTCAAATTTTAATTACGCCAGGGATTGCCTTTTCTATAGTAAATTTTGCAAAAAATAATTGTTTAGTGTCGCAAATTTTAATTACGCCAGGGATTGCCTTTTCTATAGTAAATTATTCAAAAATTCATTTTTTACTGTCTCAAATTTTAATTACGCCAGGGATTGCCTTTTCTATAGTAAATTTTGCAAAAAATAATTGTTTAGTGTCGCAAATTTTAATTACGCCAGGGATTGCCTTTTCTATAGTAAATTATTCAAAAACTAATTGTTTAGTGTCGCAAATTTTAACTACGCCAGGGATTGCCTTTTCTATAGTAAATTATTCAAAAAATAATTTTTTACTTTCGCAAATTTTAATTACGCCAGGGATTGCCTTTTCTATAGAAAATTATTCAAAATTCATTTTATACTGTCGCAAATTTTAATTACGCCAGGGATTGCCTTTTCTATAGTAAATTATTCAAAAAATAATTTTTTACTGTCTCAAATTTTAATTACGCCAGGGATTGCCTTTTCTATAGTAAATTATTCAAAAAATAATTTTTTACTGTCACAAATTTTAATTACGCCAGGGATTGCCTTTTTTATAGTAAATTTTGCAAAAAATAATTGTTTAGTGTCGCAAATTTTAATTACGCCAGGGATTGCCTTTTCTATAGTAAATTATTCAAAAATTCATTTTTTACTGTCTCAAATTTTAATTACGCCAGGGATTGCCTTTTCTATAGTAAATTTTGCAAAAATAATTGTTTAGTGTCGCAAATTTTAATTACGCCAGGGATTGCCTTTTCTATAGTAAATTATTCAAAAAATAATTTTTTACTGTCACAAATTTTAATTACGCCAGGGATTGCCTTTTCTATAGTAAATTTTGCAAAAAATAATTTTTTACTGTCGCAAATTTTAATTACGCCAGGGATTGCCTTTTCTATAGTAAATTATTCAAAAAATAATTTTATAATGTCGCAAATTTTAAATACGCCAGGGATTGCCTTTTCTATAGTAAATTATTCAAAAAATAATTTCTTCTGTCACAAATTTTAATTACGCCAGGGATTGCCTTTTCTATAGTAAATTATTCAAAAATTCATTTTTTACTGTCTCAAATTTTAATTACGCCAGGGATTGCCTTTTCTATAGTAAATTTTGCAAAAAAATAATTGTTTAGTGTCGCAAATTTTAATTACGCCAGGGATTGCCTTTTCTATAGTAAATTATTCAAAAAATAATTTTTTCTGTCACAAATTTTAATTACGCCAGGGATTGCCTTTTCTATAGTAAATTATTCAAAATTAATTTTTTTCTGTCGCAAATTTTATTTACGCCAGGGATTGCCTTTTCTATAGTAAATTATTCAAAAATTCATTTTTTACTGTCTCAAATTTTAATTACGCCAGGGATTGCCTTTTCTATAGTAAATTTTGCAAAAAATAATTGTTTAGTGTCGCAAATTTTAATTACGCCAGGGATTGCCTTTTCTATAGTAAATTATTCAAAAAATATTTTTTTACCGTCGCAAATTTTAATGACGCCAGGGATTGCCTTTTCTATAGTAAATTATTCAAAAATTAATTTTTACTGTCTCAAATTTTAATTACGCCAGGGATTGCCTTTTCTATAGTAAATTTTGCAAAAAATAATTGTTTAGTGTCGCAAATTTTAATTACGCCAGGGATTGCCTTTTCTATAGTAAATTATTCAAAAAATAATTTTATACTGTCGCAAATTTTAAATACGCCAGGGATTGCCTTTTCTATAGTAAATTTTGGCAAAAACTAATTGTTTAGTGTCGCAAATTTTAATTACGCCAGGGATTGCCTTTTCTATAGTAAATTATTCAAAAAATAATTTTATACTGTCTCAAATTTTAATTACGCCAGGGATTGCCTTTTCTATAATAAATTTTGCAAAAAATAATTGTTTAGTGTCGCAAATTTTAATTACGCCAGGGATTGCCTTTTCTATAGTAAATTATTCAAAAATTCATTTTTTACTGTCTCAAATTTTAATTACGCCAGGGATTGCCTTTTCTATAGTAAATTTTGCAAAAAATAATTGTTTAGTGTCGCAAATTTTAATTACGCCAGGGATTGCCTTTTCTATAGTAAATTATTCAAAAACTAATTGTTTAGTGTCGCAAATTTTAATTACGCCAGGGATTGCCTTTTCTATAGTAAATTATTCAAAAAATAGTTTTTTACTGTCGCAAATTTTAATTACGCCAGGGATTGCCTTTTCTATAGAAATTATTCAAAAATTCATTTTATACTGTCGCAAATTTTAATTACGCCAGGGTTTGCCTTTTCTATAGTAAATTATTCAAAAAATAATTTTTTCTGTCGCAAATTTTAATTACGCCAGGGATTGCCTTTTCTATAGTAAATTATTCAAAAAATAATTTTATATTGTCTCAAATTTTAATTACGCCAGGGATTGCCTTTCCTATAGTAAATTTTGCAAAAAATAATTGTTTAGTGTCGCAAATTTTAATTACGCCAGGGATTGCCTTTTCCATAGTAAATTATTCAAAAAATAATTTTTTCTGTCACAAATTTTAATTACGCCAGGGATTGCCTTTTCTATAGTAAATTATTCAAAAATTAATTTTTTTCTGTCGCAAATTTTAATTACGCCAGGGATTGCCTTTTCTATAGTAAATTATTCAAAAATTCATTTTTTACTGTCTCATATTTTAATTACGCCAGGGATTGCCTTTTCTAAAGTAAATTTTGCATAAAATAATTGTTTAGTGTCGCAAATTTTAATTACGCCAGGGATTGCCTTTTCTATAGTAAATTATTCAAAAAATAATTTTTTACTGTCACAAATTTTAATTACGCCAGGGATTGCCTTTTCTATAGTAAATTTTGCAAAAAATAATTTTTTACTGTCGCAAATTTTAATTACGCCAGGGATTGCCTTTTCTATAGTAAATTATTCAAAAAATAATTTTTTACTGTCGCAAATTATAATTACGCCAGGGATTGCCTTTTTCTATAGTAAATTATTCAAAAATTCATTTTTTACTGTCTCAAATTTTAATTACGCCAGGGATTGCCTTTTCTATAGTAAATTTTGCAAAAAATAATTGTTTAGTGTCGCAAATTTTAATTACGCCAGGGATTGCCTTTTCTATAGTAAATTATTCAAAAATTCATTTTTTACTGACTCAAATTTTAATTACGCCAGGGATTGCCTTTTCTATAGTAAATTTTGCAAAAAATAATTGTTTAGTGTCGCAAATTTTAATTACGCCAGGGATTGCCTTTTCTATAGTAAATTATTCAAAAAATAATTTTTTCTGTCACAAATTTTAATTACGCCAGGGATTGCCTTTTCTATAGTAAATTATTCAAAATTCATTTTTTACTGTCTCAAATTTTAATTACGCCAGGGATTGCCTTTTCTATAGTAAATTTTGCAAAAAATAATTGTTTAGTGTCGCAAAGTTTAATTACGCCAGGGATTGCCTTTTCTATAGTAAATTTTACAAAAAATAATTGTTTAGTGTCGCAAATTTTAATTACGCCAGGGATTGCCTTTACTATAGTAAATTTTGCAAAAAATAATTGTTTAGTGTCGCAAATTTTAATTACGCCAGGTATTGCCTTTTCTGTAGTAAATTATTCAAAAAATAATTTTTTCTGTCACAAATTTTAATTACGCCAGGGATTGCCTTTTCTATAGTAAATTATTCAAAAAATAATTTTATACTGTCGCAAATTTTAAATACGCCAGGGATTGCCTTTTCTATAGTAAATTATTCAAAAAATAATTTTATACTGTCGCAAATTTTAAATACGCCAGGAATTGCCTTTTCTATAGTAAATTATTCAAAAAATAATTTTATACTGTCGCAAATTTTAATTACGCCAGGGATTGCCTTTTCTATAGTAAATTATTCAAAAAATAATTTTTTACTGTCGCAAATTATAATTACGCCAGGGATTGCCTTTTCTATAGTAAATTATTCAAAAATTCATTTTTTACTGTCTCAAATTTTAATTACGCCAGGGATTGCCTTTTCTATAGTAAATTATTCAAAAAATAATTTTTTACTGTCGCAAATTTTAAATACGCCAGGGATTGCCTTTTCTATAGTAAATTTTTCAAAAAATAATTTTATACTGTCGCAAATTTTAAATACGCCAGGGATTGCCTTTTCTATAGTAAATTTTGGCAAAAACTAATTGTTTAGTGTCGCAAATTTTAATTACGCCAGGGATTGCCTTTTCTATAGTAAATTATTCAAAAATAATTTTATACTGTCTCAAATTTTAATTACGCCAGGGATTGCCTTTTCTATAGTAAATTTTGCAAAAAATAATTGTTTAGTGTCGCAAATTTTAATTACGCCAGGGATTGCCTTTTCTATAGTAAATTTTGCAAAAAATAATTTTTTACTGTCGCAAATTTTAATTACGCCAGTGATTGCCTTTTCTATAGTAAATTATTCAAAAATTCATTTTTTACTGTCTCAAATTTTAATTACGCCAGGGATTGCCTTTTCTATAGTAAATTTTGCAAAAAATAATTGTTTAGTGTCGCAAATTTTAATTACGCCAGGGATTGCCTTTTCTATAGTAAATTATTCAAAAAATAATTTTTTACTGTCACAAATTTGAATTACGCCAGGGATTGCCTTTTCTATAGTAAATTTTGCAAAAAATAATTTTTTACTTTCGCAAATTTTAATTACGCCAGGGATTGCCTTTTCTATAGTAAATTATTCAAAAAATAATTTTATACTGTCGCAAATTTTAAATACGCCAGGGATTGCCTTTTCTATAGTAAATTATTCAAAAAATAATTTTATATTGTCTCAAATTTTAATTACGCCAGGGGTTGCCTTTTCTATAGTAAATTTTGCAAAAAATAATTGTTTAGTGTCGCAAATTTTAATTACGCCAGGGATTGCCTTTCCTATAGTAAATTATTCAAAAAATATTTTTTTACCGTCGCAAATTTTAATTACGCCAGGGATTGCCTTTTCTATAGTAAATTATTCAAAAATTAATTTTTACTGTCTCAAATTTTAATTACGCCAGGGATTGCCTTTTCTATAGTAAATTTTGCAAAAAATAATTGTTTAGTGTCGCAAATTTTAATTACGCCAGGGATTGCCTTTTCTATAGTAAATTATTCAGAAAATAATTTTATACTGTCGCAAATTTTAAATACGCCAGGGATTGCCTTTTCTATAGTAAATTTTGGCAAAAACTAATTGTTTAGTGTCGCAAATTTTAATTACGCCAGGGATTGCCTTTTCTATAGTAAATTATTCAAAAAATAATTTTATACTGTCTCAAATTTTAATTACGCCAGGGATTGCCTTTTCTATAGTAAATTTTGCAAAAAATAATTGTTTAGTGTCGCAAATTTTAATTAAGCCAGGGATTGCCTTTTCTATAGTAAATTATTCAAAAATTCATTTTTTACTGTCTCAAATTTTAATTACGCCAGGGATTGCCTTTTCTATAGTAAATTTTGCAAAAAATAATTGTTTAGTGTCGCAAATTTTAATTACGCCAGGGATTGCCTTTTCTATAGTAAATTAATCAAAAACTAATTGTTTAGTGTCGCAAATTTTAATTACGCCAGGGATTGCCTTTTCTATAGTAAATTATTCAAAAAATAGTTTTTTACTGTCGCAAATTTTAATTACGCCAGGGATTGCCTTTTCTATAGAAATTATTCAAAAATTCATTTTATTCTGTCGCAAATTTTAATTACGCCAGGGTTTGCCTTTTCTATAGTAAATTATTCAAAAAATAATTTTTTACTGTCTCAAATTTTAATTACGCCAGGGATTGCCTTTTCTATAGTAAATTATTCAAAAAATAATTTTTTACTGTCACAAATTTTAATTACGCCAGGGATTGCCTTTTCTATAGTAAATTTAGCAAAAAATAATTGTTTAGTGTCTCAAATTTTAATTACGCCAGGGATTGCCTTTTCTATAGTAAATTTTGCAAAAAATAATTGTTTAGTGTCGCAAATTTTAATTACGCCAGGGATTGCCATTTCTATAGTAAATTATTCAAAAATTCATTTTTTACTGTCGCAAATTTTAATTACGCCAGGGATTGCCTTTTCTATAGTAAATTATTCAAAAAATAATTTTTTCTGTCGCAAATTTTAATTACGCCAGGGATTGCCTTTTCTATAGTAAATTTTGCAAAAAATAATTTTTTACTGTCGCAAATTTTAATTACGCCAGTGATTGCCTTTTCTATAGTAAATTATTCAAAAATTCATTTTTTACTGTCTCAAATTTTAATTACGCCAGGGATTGCCTTTTCTATAGTAAATTTTGCAAAAAATAATTGTTTAGTGTCGCAAATTTTAATTACGCCAGGGATTGCCTTTTCTATAGTAAATTATTCAAAAAATAATTTTTTACTGTCACAAATTTCAATTACGCCAGGGATTGCCTTTTCTATAGTAAATTTTGCAAAAAATAATTTTTTACTTTCGCAAATTTTAATTACGCCAGGGATTGCCTTTTCTATAGTAAATTATTCAAAAAATAATTTTATACTGTCGCAAATTTTAAATACGCCAGGGATTGCCTTTTCTATAGTAAATTATTCAAAAAATAATTTTATATTGTCTCAAATTTTAATTACGCCAGGGGTTGCCTTTTCTATAGTAAATTTTGCAAAAAATAATTGTTTAGTGTCGCAAATTTTAATTACGCCAGGGATTGCCTTTTTCTATAGTAAATTATTCAAAAAATATTTTTTTACCGTCGCGAATTTTAATTACGCCAGGGATTGCCTTTTCTATAGTAAATTATTCAAAAATTAATTTTTACTGTCTCAAATTTTAATTACGCCAGGGATTGCCTTTTCTATAGTAAATTATTCAAAAATTCATTTTTTACTGTCTCAAATTTTAATTACGCCAGGGATTGCCTTTTCTATAGTAAATTTTGCAAAAAATAATTGTTTAGTGTCGCAAATTTTAATTACGCCAGGGATTGCCTTTTCTATAGTAAATTTTGCAAAAACTAATTGTTTAGTGTCGCAAATTTTAATTACACCAGGGATTGCTTTTCTATAGTAAATTATTCAAAAAATAATTTTTTACTGTCGCAAATTTTAAATACGCCAGGGATTGCCTTTTCTATAGTAAATTTTGCAAAAAATAATTTTTTCTGTCGCAAATTTTAAATACGCCAGGGATTGCCTTTTCTATAGTAAATTATTCAAAAAATAATTTTATACTGTCTCAAATTTTAATTACGCCAGGTATTGCCTTTTCTATAGTAAATTATTCAAAAAATAATTTTTTTCTGTCGCAAATTTTAATTACGCCAGGGATTGCCTTTTCTATAGTAAATTATTAAAAAATTCATTTTTTACTGTCTCAAATTTTAATTACGCCAGGGATTGCCTTTTCTATAGTAAATTTTGCAAAAATAATTGTTTAGTGTCGCAAATTTTAATTACGCCAGGGATTGCCTTTTCTATAGTAAATTATTCAAAAAATAATTTTATACTGTCGCAAATTTTAAATACGCCAGGGATTGCCTTTTCTATAGTAAATTTGGCAAAAACTAATTGTTTAGCGTCGCAAATTTTAATTACGCCAGGGATTGCCTTTTCTATAGTAAATTATTCAAAAAATAATTTTATTACTGTCTCAAATTTTAATTACGCCAGGGATTGCCTTTTCTATAGTAAATTTTGCAAAAAATAATTGTTTAGTGTCGCAAATTTTAATTACGCCAGGGATTGCCTTTTCTATAGTAAATTATTCAAAATTCATTTTTTACTGTCTCAAATTTTAATTACGCCAGGGATTGCCTATTCTATAGTAAATTTTGCAAAAATAATTGTTTAGTGTCGCAAATTTTAATTACGCCAGGGATTGCCTTTTCTATAGTAAATTATTCAAAAACTAATTGTTTAGTGTCGCAAATTTTAACTACGCCAGGGATTGCCTTTTCTATAGTAAATTATTCAAAAAATAATTTTTTACTTTCGCAAATTTTAATTACGCCAGGGATTGCCTTTTCTATAGAAAATTATTCAAAAATTCATTTTATACTGTCGCAAATTTTAATTACGCCAGGGATTGCCTTTTCTATAGTAAATTATTCAAAAAATAATTTTTTACTGTCTCAAATTTTAATTACGCCAGGGATTGCCTTTTCTATAGTAAATTATTCAAAAAATTAATTTTTTACTGTCACAAGTTTTAATTACGCCAGGGATTGCCTTTTTTATAGTAAATTTTGCAAAAAATAATTGTTTAGTGTCGCAAATTTTAATTACGCCAGGGATTGCCTTTTCTATAGTAAATTATTCAAAAATTCATTTTTTACTGTCTCAAATTTTAATTACGCCAGGGATTGCCTTTTCTATAGTAAATTTTGCAAAAAATAATTGTTTAGTGTCGCAAATTTTAATTACGCCAGGGATTGCCTTTTCTATAGTAAATTATTCAAAAAATAATTTTTTACTGTCACAAATTTTAATTACGCCAGGGATTGCCTTTTCTATAGTAAATTTTGCAAAAAATAATTTTTTACTGTCGCAAATTTTAATTACGCCAGGGATTGCCTTTTCTATAGTAAATTATTCAAAAAATAATTTTATACTGTCGCAAATTTTAAATACGCCAGGGATTGCCTTTTCTATAGTAAATTATTCAAAAAATAATTTCTTCTGTCACAAATTTTAATTACGCCAGGGATTGCCTTTTCTATAGTAAATTATTCAAAAATTCATTTTTACTGTCTCAAATTTTAATTACGCCAGGGATTGCCTTTTCTATAGTAAATTTTGCAAAAAATAATTGTTTAGTGTCGCAAATTTTAATTACGCCAGGGATTGCCTTTTCTATAGTAAATTATTCAAAAAATAATTTTTTCTGTCACAATTTTAATTACGCCAGGGATTGCCTTTTCTATAGTAAATTATTCAAAAATTAATTTTTTTCTGTCGCAAATTTTATTTACGCCAGGGATTGCCTTTTCTATAGTAAATTATTCAAAAATTCATTTTTTACTGTCTCAAATTTTAATTACGCCAGGGATTGCCTTTTCTATAGTAAATTTTGCAAAAAATAATTGTTTAGTGTCGCAAATTTTAATTACGCCAGGGATTGCCTTTTCTATAGTAAATTATTCAAAAAATATTTTTTTACCGTCGCAAATTTTAATGACGCCAGGGATTGCCTTTTCTATAGTAAATTATTCAAAAATTAATTTTTACTGTCTCAAATTTTAATTACGCCAGGGATTGCCTTTTCTATAGTAAATTTTGCAAAAAATAATTGTTTAGTGTCGCAAATTTTAATTACGCCAGGGATTGCCTTTTCTATAGTAAATTATTCAAAAAATAATTTTATACTGTCGCAAATTTTAAATACGCCAGGGATTGCCTTTTCTATAGTAAATTTTGGCAAAAACTAATTGTTTAGTGTCGCAAATTTTAATTACGCCAGGGATTGCCTTTTCTATAGTAAATTATTCAAAAAATAATTTTATACTGTCTCAAATTTTAATTACGCCAGGGATTGCCTTTTCTATAATAAATTTTGCAAAAAATAATTGTTTAGTGTCGCAAATTTTAATTACGCCAGGGATTGCCTTTTCTATAGTAAATTATTCAAAAATTCATTTTTTACTGTCTCAAATTTTAATTACGCCAGGGATTGCCTTTTCTATAGTAAATTTTGCAAAAAATAATTGTTTAGTGTCGCAAATTTTAATTACGCCAGGGATTGCCTTTTCTATAGTAAATTATTCAAAAACTAATTGTTTAGTGTCGCAAATTTTAATTACGCCAGGGATTGCCTTTTCTATAGTAAATTATTCAAAAAATAGTTTTTTACTGTCGCAAATTTTAATTACGCCAGGGATTGCCTTTTCTATAGAAATTATTCAAAAATTCATTTTATACTGTCGCAAATTTTAATTACGCCAGGGTTTGCCTTTTCTATAGTAAATTATTCAAAAAATAATTTTTTCTGTCGCAAATTTTAATTACGCCAGGGATTGCCTTTTCTATAGTAAATTTTGCAAAAAAATAATTTTTACTGTCGCAAATTTTAATTACGCCAGTGATTGCCTTTTCTATAGTAAATTATTCAAAAATTCATTTTTTACTGTCTCAAATTTTAATTACGCCAGGGATTGCCTTTTCTATAGTAAATTTTGCAAAAAATAATTGTTTAGTGTCGCAAATTTTAATTACGCCAGGGATTGCCTTTTCTATAGTAAATTATTCAAAAAATAATTTTTTACTGTCACAAATTTTAATTACGCCAGGGATTGCCTTTTCTATAGTAAATTTTGCAAAAAATAATTTTTTACTGTCGCAAATTTTAATTACGCCAGGGATTGCCTTTTCTATAGTAAATTATTCAAAAAATAATTTTATACTGTCGCAAATTTTAAATACGCCAGGGATTGCCTTTTCTATAGTAAATTATTCAAAAAATAATTTTATATTGTCTCAAATTTTAATTACGCCAGGGATTGCCTTTCCTATAGTAAATTTTGCAAAAAATAATTGTTTAGTGTCGCAAATTTTAATTACGCCAGGGATTGCCTTTTCCATAGTAAATTATTCAAAAAATAATTTTTTCTGTCACAAATTTTAATTACGCCAGGGATTGCCTTTTCTATAGTAAATTATTCAAAAATTAATTTTTTTCTGTCGCAAATTTTAATTACGCCAGGGATTGCCTTTTCTATAGTAAATTATTCAAAAATTCATTTTTTACTGTCTCATATTTTAATTACGCCAGGGATTGCCTTTTCTAAAGTAAATTTTGCAAAAAATAATTGTTTAGTGTCGCAAATTTTAATTACGCCAGGGATTGCCTTTTCTATAGTAAATTATTCAAAAAATAATTTTTTACTGTCACAAATTTTAATTACGCCAGGGATTGCCTTTTCTATAGTAAATTTTGCAAAAAATAATTTTTTACTGTCGCAAATTTTAATTACGCCAGGGATTGCCTTTTCTATAGTAAATTATTCAAAAAATAATTTTTTACTGTCGCAAATTATAATTACGCCAGGGATTGCCTTTTCTATAGTAAATTATTCAAAAATTCATTTTTTACTGTCTCAAATTTTAATTACGCCAGGGATTGCCTTTTCTATAGTAAATTTTGCAAAAAATAATTGTTTAGTGTCGCAAATTTTAATTACGCCAGGGATTGCCTTTTCTATAGTAAATTATTCAAAAATTCATTTTTTACTGACTCAAATTTTAATTACGCCAGGGATTGCCTTTTCTATAGTAAATTTTGCAAAAAATAATTGTTTAGTGTCGCAAATTTTAATTACGCCAGGGATTGCCTTTTCTATAGTAAATTATTCAAAAAATAATTTTTTCTGTCGCAAATTTTAATTACGCCAGGGATTGCCTTTTCTATAGTAAATTATTCAAAAATTCATTTTTTACTGTCTCAAATTTTAATTACGCCAGGGATTGCCTTTTCTATAGTAAATTTTGCAAAAAATAATTGTTTAGTGTCGCAAAGTTTAATTACGCCAGGGATTGCCTTTTCTATAGTAAATTTTACAAAAAATAATTGTTTAGTGTCGCAAATTTTAATTACGCCAGGGATTGCCTTTACTATAGTAAATTTTGCAAAAAATAATTGTTTAGTGTCGCAAATTTTAATTACGCCAGGTATTGCCTTTTCTGTAGTAAATTATTCAAAAAATAATTTTTTCTGTCACAAATTTTAATTACGCCAGGGATTGCCTTTTCTATAGTAAATTATTCAAAAAATAATTTTATACTGTCGCAAATTTTAAATACGCCAGGGATTGCCTTTTCTATAGTAAATTATTCAAAAAATAATTTTATACTGTCGCAAATTTTAAATACGCCAGGAATTGCCTTTTCTATAGTAAATTATTCAAAAAATAATTTTATACTGTCGCAAATTTTAATTACGCCAGGGATTGCCTTTTCTATAGTAAATTATTCAAAAAATAATTTTTTACTGTCGCAAATTATAATTACGCCAGGGATTGCCTTTTCTATAGTAAATTATTCAAAAATTCATTTTTTACTGTCTCAAATTTTAATTACGCCAGGGGATTGCCTTTTCTATAGTAAATTATTCAAAAAATAATTTTTTACTGTCGCAAATTTTAAATACGCCAGGGATTGCCTTTTCTATAGTAAATTTTTCAAAAAATAATTTTATACTGTCGCAAATTTTAAATACGCCAGGGATTGCCTTTTCTATAGTAAATTTTGGCAAAAACTAATTGTTTAGTGTCGCAAATTTTAATTACGCCAGGGATTGCCTTTTCTATAGTAAATTATTCAAAAAATAATTTTATACTGTCTCAAATTTTAATTACGCCAGGGATTGCCTTTTCTATAGTAAATTTTGCAAAAAATAATTGTTTAGTGTCGCAAATTTTAATTACGCCAGGGATTGCCTTTTCTATAGTAAATTTTGCAAAAAATAATTTTTTACTGTCGCAAATTTTAATTACGCCAGTGATTGCCTTTTCTATAGTAAATTATTCAAAAATTCATTTTTTACTGTCTCAAATTTTAATTACGCCAGGGATTGCCTTTTCTATAGTAAATTTTGCAAAAAATAATTGTTTAGTGTCGCAAATTTTAATTACGCCAGGGATTGCCTTTTCTATAGTAAATTATTCAAAAAATAATTTTTTTACTGTCACAAATTTGAATTACGCCAGGGATTGCCTTTTCTATAGTAAATTTTGCAAAAAATAATTTTTTACTTTCGCAAATTTTAATTACGCCAGGGATTGCCTTTTCTATAGTAAATTATTCAAAAAATAATTTTATACTGTCGCAAATTTTAAATACGCCAGGGATTGCCTTTTCTATAGTAAATTATTCAAAAAATAATTTTATATTGTCTCAAATTTTAATTACGCCAGGGGTTGCCTTTTCTATAGTAAATTTTGCAAAAAATAATTGTTTAGTGTCGCAAATTTTAATTACGCCAGGGATTGCCTTTTCTATAGTAAATTATTCAAAAAATATTTTTTTACCGTCGCAAATTTTAATTACGCCAGGGATTGCCTTTTCTATAGTAAATTATTCAAAAATTAATTTTTACTGTCTCAAATTTTAATTACGCCAGGGATTGCCTTTTCTATAGTAAATTTTGCAAAAAATAATTGTTTAGTGTCGCAAATTTTAATTACGCCAGGGATTGCCTTTTCTATAGTAAATTATTCAGAAAATAATTTTATACTGTCGCAAATTTTAAATACGCCAGGGATTGCCTTTTCTATAGTAAATTTTGGCAAAAACTAATTGTTTAGTGTCGCAAATTTTAATTACGCCAGGGATTGCCTTTTCTATAGTAAATTATTCAAAAAATAATTTTATACTGTCTCAAATTTTAATTACGCCAGGGATTGCCTTTTCTATAGTAAATTTTGCAAAAAATAATTGTTTAGTGTCGCAAATTTTAATTAAGCCAGGGATTGCCTTTTCTATAGTAAATTATTCAAAAATTCATTTTTACTGTCTCAAATTTTAATTACGCCAGGGATTGCCTTTTCTATAGTAAATTTTGCAAAAAATAATTGTTTAGTGTCGCAAATTTTAATTACGCCAGGGATTGCCTTTTCTATAGTAAATTAATCAAAAACTAATTGTTTAGTGTCGCAAATTTTAATTACGCCAGGGATTGCCTTTTCTATAGTAAATTATTCAAAAAATAGTTTTTTACTGTCGCAAATTTTAATTACGCCAGGGATTGCCTTTTCTATAGAAATTATTCAAAAATTCATTTTATTCTGTCACAAATTTTAATTACGCCAGGGATTGCCTTTTCTATAGTAAATTTAGCAAAAAATAATTGTTTAGTGTCTCAAATTTTAATTACGCCAGGGATTGCCTTTTCTATAGTAAATTTTGCAAAAAATAATTGTTTAGTGTCGCAAATTTTAATTACGCCAGGGATTGCCATTTCTATAGTAAATTATTCAAAAATTCATTTTTTACTGTCGCAAATTTTAATTACGCCAGGGATTGCCTTTTCTATAGTAAATTATTCAAAAAATAATTTTTTCTGTCGCAAATTTTAATTACGCCAGGGATTGCCTTTTCTATAGTAAATTTTGCAAAAAATAATTTTTTACTGTCGCAAATTTTAATTACGCCAGTGATTGCCTTTTCTATAGTAAATTATTCAAAAATTCATTTTTTACTGTCTCAAATTTTAATTACGCCAGGGATTGCCTTTTCTATAGTAAATTTTGCAAAAAATAATTGTTTAGTGTCGCAAATTTTAATTACGCCAGGGATTGCCTTTTCTATAGTAAATTATTCAAAAAATAATTTTTTACTGTCACAAATTTCAATTACGCCAGGGATTGCCTTTTCTATAGTAAATTTTGCAAAAAATAATTTTTTACTGTCGCAAATTTTAATTACGCCAGGGATTGCCTTTTCTATAGTAAATTATTCAAAAAATAATTTTATACTGTCGCAAATTTTAAATACGCCAGGGATTGCCTTTTCTATAGTAAATTATTCAAAAAATAATTTTATATTGTCTCAAATTTTAATTACGCCAGGGATTGCCGTTTCTATAGTAAATTTTGCAAAAAATAATTGTTTAGTGTCGCAAATTTTAATTACGCCAGGGATTGCCTTTTCCATAGTAAATTATTCAAAAAATAATTTTTTCTGTCACAAATTTTAATTACGCCAGGGATTGCCTTTTCTATAGTAAATTATTCAAAAATTAATTTTTTTCTGTCGCAAATTTTAATTACGCCAGGGATTGCCTTTTCTATAGTAAATTATTCAAAAATTCATTTTTTACTGTCTCATATTTTAATTACGCCAGGGATTGCCTTTTCTAAAGTAAATTTTGCAAAAAATAATTGTTTAGTGTCGCAAATTTTAATTACGCCAGGGATTGCCTTTTCTATAGTAAATTATTCAAAAATAATTTTTTACTGTCACAAATTTTAATTACGCCAGGGATTGCCTTTTCTATAGTAAATTTTGCAAAAATAATTTTTTACTGTCGCAAATTTTAATTACGCCAGGGATTGCCTTTTCTATAGTATATTATTCAAAAAATAATTTTTTACTGTCGCAAATTATAATTACGCCAGGGATTGCCTTTTCTATAGTAAATTATTCAAAAATTCATTTTTTACTGTCTCAAATTTTAATTACGCCAGGGATTGCCTTTTCTATAGTAAATTTTGAAAAAAATAATTGTTTAGTGTCGCAAATTTTAATTACGCCAGGATTGCCTTTTCTATAGTAAATTATTCAAAAATTCATTTTTTACTGACTCAAATTTTAATTACGAGAGGGATTGCCTTTTCTATAGTAAATTTTGCAAAAAATAATTGTTTAGTGTCGCAAATTTTAATTACGCCAGGGATTGCCTTTTCTATAGTAAATTATTCAAAAAATAATTTTTTCTGTCACAAATTTTAATTACGCCAGGGATTGCCTTTTCTATAGTAAATTATTCAAAAATTCATTTTTTACTGTCTCAAATTTTAATTACGCCAGGGATTGCCTTTTCTATAGTAAATTTTGCAAAAAATAATTGTTTAGTGTCGCAAAGTTTAATTACGCCAGGGATTGCCTTTTCTATAGTAAATTTTACAAAAAATAATTGTTTAGTGTCGCAAATTTTAATTACGCCAGGGATTGCCTTTACTATAGTAATTTTGCAAAAAATAATTATTTAGTGTCGCAAATTTTAATTACGCCAGGTATTGCCTTTTCTGTAGTAAATTATTCAAAAAATAATTTTTTCTGTCACAAATTTTAATTACGCCAGGGATTGCCTTTTCTATAGTAAATTATTCAAAAAATAATTTTATACTGTCGCAAATTTTAAATACGCCAGGGATTGCCTTTTCTATAGTAAATTATTCAAAAAATAATTTTATACTGTCGCAAATTTTAAATACGCCAGGAATTGCCTTTTCTATAGTAAATTATTCAAAAAATAATTTTATACTGTCGCAAATTTTAATTACGCCAGGGATTGCCTTTTCTATAGTAAATTATTCAAAAATAATTTTTTACTGTCGCAAATTATAATTACGCCAGGGATTGCCTTTTCTATAGTAAATTATTCAAAAATTCATTTTTACTGTCTCAAATTTTAATTACGCCAGGGATTGCCTTTTCTATAGTAAATTATTCAAAAAATAATTTTTTACTGTCGCAAATTTTAAATACGCCAGGGATTGCCTTTTCTATAGTAAATTTTTCAAAAAATAATTTTATACTGTCGCAAATTTTAAATACGCCAGGGATTGCCTTTTCTATAGTAAATTTTGGCAAAAACTAATTGTTTAGTGTCGCAAATTTTAATTACGCCAGGGATTGCCTTTTCTATAGTAAATTATTCAAAAAATAATTTTATACTGTCTCAAATTTTAATTACGCCAGGGATTGCCTTTTCTATAGTAAATTTTGCAAAAAATAATTGTTTAGTGTCGCAAATTTTAATTACGCCAGGGATTGCCTTTTCTATAGTAAATTTTGCAAAAAATAATTTTTACTGTCGCAAATTTTAATTACGCCAGTGATTGCCTTTTCTATAGTAAATTATTCAAAAATTCATTTTTTACTGTCTCAAATTTTAATTACGCCAGGGATTGCCTTTTCTATAGTAAATTTTGCAAAAAATAATTGTTTAGTGTCGCAAATTTTAATTACGCCAGGGATTGCCTTTTCTATAGTAAATTATTCAAAAAAATAATTTTTTACTGTCACAAATTTTAATTACGCCAGGGATTGCCTTTTCTATAGTAAATTTTGCAAAAAATAATTTTTTACTGTCGCAAATTTTAATTACGCCAGGGATTGCCTTTTCTATAGTAAATTATTCAAAAATAATTTTATACTGTCGCAAATTTTAAATACGCCAGGGATTGCCTTTTCTATAGTAAATTACTCAAAAAATAATTTTATATTGTCTCAAATTTTAATTACGCCAGGGATTGCCTTTTCTATAGTAAATTTTGCAAAAAATAATTGTTTAGTGTCGCAAATTTTAATTACGCCAGGGATTGCCTTTTCTATAGTAAATTATTCAAAAAATATTTTTTTACCGTCGCAAATTTTAATTACGCCAGGGATTGCCTTTTCTATAGTAAATTATTCAAAAATTAATTTTTACTGTCTCAAATTTTAATTACGCCAGGGATTGCCTTTTCTATAGTAAATTTTGGCAAAAAATAATTGTTTAGTGTCGCAAATTTTAATTACGCCAGGGATTGCCTTTTCTATAGTAAATTATTCAAAAATAATTTTATACTGTCGCAAATTTTAAATACGCCAGGGATTGCCTTTTCTATAGTAAATTTTGGCAAAAACTAATTGTTTAGTGTCGCAAATTTTAATTACGCCAGGGATTGCCTTTTCTATAGTAAATTATTCAAAAAATAATTTTATACTGTCTCAAATTTTAATTACGCCAGGG
>CAWVNZ010001679.1:0-39414 GCA_963930735.1 Dioctria linearis | reverse complement strand
CAAATTTTAATTACGCCAGGGATTGCCTTTTCTATAGTAAATTATTCAAAAAATAATTTTATACTGTCGCAAATTTTAATTGCGCCAGGGATTGCCTTTTCTATAGTAAATTATTCAAAAAATAATTTTCTACTGTCGCAAATTTTAAATACGCCAGGGATTGCCTTTTCTATAGTAACTTATTCAAAAAATAATTTTTTACTGTCGCAAATTTTAATTGCGCCAGGGATTTGCCTTTTCTATAGTAAATTATTCAAAAAATAATTTTCTACTGTCGCAAATTTTAAGTTCGCCAGGGATTGCCTTTTCTATAGTTAATTATTCAAAAAATAATTTTTTACAGTCGCAAATTTTAATTACGCCAGGGATTGCCTTTTCTATAGTAAATTATTCAAAAAATAATTTTCTACTGTCGCAAATTTTAATTGCGCCAGGGATTGCCTTTTCTATAGTAAATCATTCAAAAAATAATTTTCAACTGTCGCAAATTTTAATTACGCCAGGGAATGCCTTTTCTATAGTAAATTATTCAAAAAATAATTTTCTACTGTCGCAAATTTTAATTGTGCCAGGGATTGCCTTTTCTATAGTAAATTATTCATAAAATAATTTTCTATTGTCGCAAATTTTAAGTGCGCCAGGGATTGCCTTTTCTATAGTAAATTATTTAAAAATAATTTTTTACTGTCGCAAATTTTAAGTGCGCCAGGGATTGCCTTTTCTATAGTAAATTTTGCAAAAAATAATTTTTTACTGTCGCAAATTTTAATTGCGCCAGGGATTGCCTTTTCTATAGTAAATTATTCAAAAAATAATTTTCAACTGTCGCAAATTGTAATTGCGCCAGGGATTGCCTTTTCTATAGTAAATTTTGCAAAAAATAATTTTTTACTGTCGCAAATTTTAATTGCGCCAGGGATTGCCTTTTCTATAGTAAATTATTCAAAAAATAATTTTCAACTGTCGCAAATTTTAATTGCGCCAGGGATTGCCTTTTCTATAGTAAATTATTCAAAAAATAATTTTCAACTGTCGCAAATTGTAATTGCGCCAGGGATTGCCTTTTCTATAGTAAATTTTTCAAAAATTAATTTTCTACTGTCGTAAATTTTAATTACGCCAGGGATTGCCTTTTCTATAGTAAATTATTCAAAAAATAATTTTATACTCTCGCAAATTTTAATTGCGCCAGGGATTGCCTTTTCTATAGTAAATTATTCAAAAAATAATTTTCTACTGTCGCAAATTTTAATTGCGCCAGGGATTGCCTTTTCTATAGTAAATTATTCAAAAAATAATTTTCAACTGTCGCAAATTTTAATTGCGCCAGGGATTGCCTTTTATATAGTAAATTATTCAAAAAATAATTTTCAAATGTCGCAAATTTTAATTGCGCCAGGGATTGCCTTTTCTATAGTAAATTATTCAAAAAATAATTTTCAACTGTCGCAAATTGTAATTGCGCCAGGGATTGCCTTTTCTATAGTAAATTTTTCAAAATTAATTTTCTACTGTCGCAAATTTTAATTACGCCAGGGGTTGCCTTTTCTATAGTAAATTTTTCAAAAATAATTTTATACTGTCGCAAATTTTAATTGCGCCAGGGATTGCCTTTTCTATAGTAAATTATTCAAAAAATAATTTTCTACTGTCGCAAATTTTAATTGCGCCAGGGATTGCCTTTTCTATAGTAAATAATTCAAAAAATAATTTTCAACTGTCGCAAATTTTAATTGCGCCAGGGATTGCCTTTTATATAGTAAATTATTCAAAAAATAATTTTCAACTGTCGCAAATTGTAATTGCGCCAGGGATTGCCTTTTCTATAGTAAATTTTGCAAAAAATAATTTTTTACTGTTGCAAATTTTAATTGCGCCAGGGATTGCCTTTTCTATAGTAAATTATTCAAAAAATAATTTTCAATTGTCGCAAATTTTAATTGCGCCAGGGATTGCCTTTTCTATAGTAAATTATTCAAAAAATAATTTTCAACTGTCGCAAATTGTAATTGCGCCAGGGATTGCCTTTTCTATAGTAAATTTTTCTATAGTAAATTATTCAAAAAATAATTTTCTACTGTCGCAAATTTTAATTACGCCAGGGATTGCCTTTTCTATAGTAAATTATTCAAAAAATAATTTTCTACTGTCGCAAATTTTAATTGCGCCAGGGATTGCCTGTTCTATAGTAAATTATTCAAAAAATAATTTTCAACTGTCGCAAATTTTAATTACGCCAGGGATTGCCTTTTCTATAGTAAATTATTCAAAAAATAATTTTCTACTGTCGCAAATTTTAATTGCGCCAGGGATTGCCTTTTCTATAGTAAATTATTCAAAAAATAATTTTCTACTGTCGCAAATTTTAAGTGCGCCAGGGATTGCCTTTTCTATAGTAAATTATTTAAAAAATAATTTTTTACTGTCGCAAATTTTAAGTGCGCCAGGGATTGCCTTTTCTATAGTAAATTTTGCAAAAAATAATTTTTTACTGTCGCAAATTTTAATTGCGCCTTTTCTATAGTAAATTATTCAAAAAATAATTTTCAACTGTCGCAAATTGTAATTGCGCCAGGGATTGCCTTTTCTATAGTAAATTTTGCAAAAAATAATTTTTTACTGTCGCAAGTTTTAATTGCGCCAGGGATTGCCTTTTCTATAGTAAATTATTCAAAAAATAATTTTCAACTGTCGCAAATTTTAACTACGCCAGGGATTGCCTTTTCTATAGTAAATTATTCAAAAAATAATTTTCTACTGTCGCAAATTTTAATTACGGCAGGGATTTCCTTTTCTATAGTAAATATCTCACAAAATAATTTTATACTGTCGCAAATTTTAATTACGCCAGGGATTGCCTTTTCTATAGTAAATTATTCAAAAAATAATTTTCAACAGTCGCAAATTTTGATTACGCCAGGGATTGCCTTTTCTATAGTAAATTATTCAAAAAATAATTTTTTACTATCGCAAATTTTAATTACGCCAGGGATTGCCTTTTCTATAGTAAATTATTCAAAAAATAATTTTTTACTGTCGCAAATTTTAATTACGCCAGGGATTGCCTTTTCTATAGTAAATTATTCAAAAAATAATTTTTAACTGTCGCAAATTTTAATTACGCCAGGGATTGCCTTTTCTATAGTAAATTATTCAAAAAATAATTTTCTACTGTCGCAAATTTTAATTACGCCAGGGATTGCCTTTTCTATAGTAAATTATTCAAAAAATAATTTTTTACTGTCGCAAATTTTAAATACGCCAGGGATTGCCTTTTCTATAGTAAATTATTCAAAAAATAATTTTCTACTGTCGCAAATTTTAATTACGCCAGGGATTGCCTTTTCTATAGTAAATTATTCAAAAAATAATTTTATACTGTCGCAAATGTTAATTACGCCAGGGATTGCCTTTTTTATAGTAAATTATTCAAAAAATAATTTTTTACTGTCGCAAATTTTAAGTGCGCCAGGGATTGCCTTTTCTATAGTAAATTTTGCAATAAATAATTTTTTACTGTCGCAAATTTTAATTGCGCCAGGGATTGCCTTTTCTATAGTAAATTATTCAAAAAATAATTTTCAACTGTCGCAAATTGTAATTGCGCCAGGGATTGCATTTTCTATAGTAAATTATTCAAAAAATAATTTTTTACTGTCGCAAATTTTAATTACGCCAGGAATTGCCTTTTCTATAGTAAATTATTCAAAAAATAATTTTTTACTGTCGCAAATTTTAATTGCGCCAGGGATTGCCTTTTCTATAGTAAATTATTCAAAAAATAATTTTCTACTGTCGCAAATTTTAATTACGCCAGGGATTGCCTTTTCTATAGTAAATTATTCAAAAAATAATTTTTTACTGTCGCAAATTTTAATTACGCCAGGGATTGCCTTTTCTATAGTAAATTATTCAAAAAATAATTTTTTACGGTCGCAAATTTGAATTACGCCAGGGATTGCCTTTTCTATAGTAAATTATTCAAAAAAAAATTTTCTACTGTCGCAAATTTTAAGTGCGCCAGGGATTGCCTATTCTATAGTTAATTATTCAAAAAATAATTTTTTACTGTCGCAAATTTTAATTGCGCCAGGGATTGCCTTTTCTATAGTAAATTATTCAAAAAATAATTTTCTACTGTCGCAAATTTTAGCTACGCCAGGGATTGCCTTTTCTATAGTAAATTATTCAAAAAATAATTTTCTCCTGTCGCAAATTTTAATTGCGCCAAGGATTGCCTTTTCTATAGTAAATTATTCAAAAAATAATTTTCAACTGTCGCAAATTTTAATTACGCCAGGGATTGCCTTTTCTATAGTAAATTATTCAAAAAATAATTTTATACTGTCGCAAATTTTAATTGCGCCAGGTTTTGCCTTTTCTATAGTACATTATTCAAAAAATAATTTTCTACTGTCGCAAATTTTAATTACGCCAGGGATTGCCTTTTCTATAGTAAATTATTCAAAAAATAATTTTATACTGTCGCAAATTTTAATTACGCCAGGGATTGCCTTTTCTATAGTAAATTATTCAAAAAATAATTTTCAACTGTCGCAAATTTCAAATCCGCCAGGGATTGCCTTTTATATAGTAAATTATTCAAAAAATAATTTTTTACTGTCGCAAATTTTAATTACGCCAGGAATTGCCTTTTCTGTAGTAAATTATTCAAAAAATAATTTTTTACTGTCGCAAATTTTAAATACGCCAGGGATTGCCTTTTCTATAGTAAATTATTCAAAAAATAATTTTCTACTGTCGCAAATTTTAATTACGCCAGGGATTGCCTTGTCTATAGTAAATTATTCAAAAAATAATTTTATACTGTCGCAAATTTTAATTACGCCAGGGATTGCCTTTTCTATAGTAAATTATTCAAAAAATAATTTTTTACTGTCGCAAATTTTAATTACGCCAGGGATTGCCTTTTCTATAGTAAATTATTCAAAAAATAATTTTTTACTCTCGCAAATTTTAATTGCGCCAGGGATTGCCTTTTCTATAGTAAATTTTGCAAAAAATAATTTTTTACTGTCGCAAATTTTAATTGCGCCAGGGATTGCCTTTTCTATAGTAAATTATTCAAAAAATAATTTTCAACTGTCGCAAATTGTAATTGCGCCAGGGATTGCCTTTTCTCTAGTAAATTTTGCAAAAAAAAATTTTTTTTCTGTCGCAAATTTTAATTGTGCCAGGGATTGCCTATTCTATAGTAAATTTTTCAAAAATTAATTTTCTACTGTCTCAAATTTTAATTGCGCCAGGGATTGCCTTTTCTATAGTAAATTATTCAAAAACTAATTTTCAACTGTCGCAAATTGTAATTGCGCCAGGGATTGCCTTTTCTATAGTAAATTATTCAAAAAATATTTTTTTACTGTGGCAAATTTTAATTACGCCAGGGATTGCCTTTTCTATAGTAAATTTTGCAAAAAATAATTTTTTACTGTCGCAAATTTTAATTGCGCCAGGGATTGCCTTTTCTATAGTAAATTATTCAAAAAATAATTTTCAACTGTCGCAAATTGTAATTGCGCCAGGGATTGCCTTTTCTATAGTAAATTTTGCAAAAAATAATTTTTTACTGTCGCAAATTTTAATTGCGCCAGGGATTGCCTTTTCTATAGTAAATTTTTCAAAAATTAATTTTCTACTGTCTCAAATTTTAATTACGCCAGGGATTGCCTTTTCTATAGTAAATTATTCAAAAAATAATTTTATACTGTCGCAAATTTTAATTGCGCCAGGGATTGCCTTTTCTATAGTAAATTATTCAAAAAATAATTTTCTACTGTCGCAAATTTTAATTACGCCAGGGATTGCCTTTTCTATAGTAAATTATTCAAAAAATAATTTTTTACTGTCGCAAATTTTAATTGCGCCAGGGATTTGCCTTTTCTATAGTAAATTATTCAAAAAATAATTTTCTACTGTCGCAAATTTTAAGTTCGCCAGGGATTGCCTTTTCTATAGTTAATTATTCAAAAAATAATTTTTTACAGTCGCAAATTTTAATTACGCCAGGGATTGCCTTTTCTATAGTAAATTATTCAAAAAATAATTTTCTACTGTCGCAAATTTTAATTGCGCCAAGGATTGCCTTTTCTATAGTAAATTATTCAAAAAATAATTTTCAACTGTCGCAAATTTTAATTACGCCAGGGATTGCCTTTTCTATAGTAAATTATTCAAAAAATAATTTTCTACTGTCGCAAATTTTAATTGCGCCAGGGATTGCCTTTTCTATAGTAAATTATTCATAAAATCATTTTCTACTGTCGCAAATTTTAAGTGCGCCAGGGATTGCCTTTTCTATAGTAAATTATTTAAAAAATAATTTTTTACTGTCGCAAATTTTAAGTGCGCCAGGGATTGCCTTTTCTATAGTAAATTTTGCAAAAAATAATTTTTTACTGTCGCAAATTTTAATTGCGCCAGGGATTGCCTTTTCTATAGTAAATTATTCAAAAAATAATTTTCAACTGTCGCAAATTGTAATTGCGCCAGGGATTGCCTTTTCTATAGTAAATTTTGCAAAAAATAATTTTTTACTGTCGCAAATTTTAATTGCGCCAGGGATTGCCTTTTCTATAGTAAATTATTCAAAAAATAATTTTCAACTGTCGCAACTTTTAATTGCGCCAGGGATTGCCTTTTCTATAGTAAATTATTCAAAAAATAATTTTCAACTGTCGCAAATTGTAATTGCGCCAGGGATTGCCTTTTCTATAGTAAATTTTTCAAAAATTAATTTTCTACTGTCGCAAATTTTAATTACGCCAGGGATTGCCTTTTCTATAGTAAATTATTCAAAAAATAATTTTATACTCTCGCAAATTTTAATTGCGCCAGGGATTGCCCTTTCTATAGTAAATAATTCAAAAAATAATTTTCTACTGTCGCAAATTTTAATTGCGCCAGGGATTGCCTTTTCTATAGTAAATTATTCAAAAAATAATTTTCAACTGTCGCAAATTTTAATTGCGCCAGGGATTGCCTTTTATATAGTAAATTATTCAAAAAATAATTTTCAACTGTCGCAAATTTTAATTGCGCCAGGGATTGCCTTTTCTATAGTAAATTATTCAAAAAATAATTTTCAACTGTCGCAAATTGTAATTGCGCCAGGATTGCCTTTTCTATAGTAAATTTTTCAAAAATTAATTTTCTACTGTCGCAAATTTTAATTACGCCAGGGATTGCCTTTTCTATAGTAAATTTTTCAAAAATAATTTTATACTGTCGCAAATTTTAATTGCGCCAGGGATTGCCTTTTCTATAGTAAATTATTCAAAAAATAATTTTCTACTGTCGCAAATTTTAATTGCGCCAGGGATTGCCTTTTCTATAGTAAATTATTCAAAAAATAATTTTCAACTGTCGCAAATTTTAATTGAGCCAGGGATTGCCTTTTATATAGTAAATTATTCAAAAAATAATTTTCAACTGTCGCAAATTGTAATTGCGCCAGGGATTGCCTTTTCTATAGTAAATTTTGCAAAAAATAATTTTTTACTGTCGCAAATTTTAATTGCGCCAGGGATTGCCTTTTCTATAGTAAATTATTCAAAAAATAATTTTCAATTGTCGCAAATTTTAATTGCGCCAGGGATTGCCTTCTCTATAGTAAATTATTCGAAAAATAATTTTCAACTGTCGCAAATTGTAATTGCGCCAGGGATTGCCTTTTCTATAGTAAATTTTTCAAAAATTAATTTTCTACTGTCGCAAATTTTAATTACGCCAGGGATTGCCTTTTCTATAGTAAATTATTCAAAAAATAATTTTATACTGTCGCAAATTTTAATTGCGCCAGGGATTGCCTTTTCTATAGTAAATTATTCAAAAAATAATTTTCTACTGTCGCAAATTTTAATTACGGCAGGGATTGCCTTTTCTATAGTAAATTATTCAAAAAATAATTTTTTAATGTCGCAAATTTTAACTGAGCCAGGGATTGCCTTTTCTATAGTAAATTATTCAAAAAATAATTTTTTACTGTCGCAAATTTTAATTACGCCAGGGATTGCCTTTTCTATAGTAAATTATTCAAAAAATAATTTTTTACTGTCGCAAATTTTAATTGCGCCAGGGATTGCCTTTTCTATAGTAAATTATTCAAAAAATAATTTTCTACTGTCGCAAATTTTAATTACGCCAGGGATTGCCTTTTCTATAGTAAATTATTCAAAAAATAATTTTTTACTGTCGCAAATTTTAAGTGCGCCAGGGATTGCCTTTTCTATAGTAAATTTTGCAAAAAATAATTTTTTACTGTCGCAAATTTTAATTACGCCAGGGATTGCCTTTTCTATAGTAAATTATTCAAAAAATAATTTTCTACTGTCGCAAATTTTAATTACGCCAGGGATTGCCTTTTCTATAGTAAATTATTCAAAAAATAATTTTCAAATGTCGCAAATTTTAATTACGCCAGTGATTGCCTTTTTTACAGTAAATTATTCAAAAAATAATTTTCTACTGTCGCAAATTTTAATTGCGCCAGGGATTGCCTTTTCTATAGTAAATTATTCAAAAATTAATTTTCTACTGTCGCAAATTTTAATTGCGCCAGGGATTGCCTTTTCTATAGTAAATTATTCATAAAATAATTTTCTACTGTCGCAAATTTTAAGTGCGCCAGGGATTGCCTATTCTATAGTAAATTATTTAAAAAATAATTTTTTACTGTCGCAAATTTTAAGTGCGCCAGGGATTGCCTTTTCTATAGTAAATTTTGCAAAAAATAATTTTTTGCTGTCGCAAATTTTAATTGCGCCAGGGATTGCCTTTTATATAGTAAATTATTCAAAAAATAATTTTCAACTGTCGCAAATTGTAATTGCGCCAGGGATTGCCTTTTCTATAGTAAATTTTGCAAAAAATAATTTTTTACTGTCGCAAATTTTAATTGCGCCAGGGATTGCCTTTTCTATAGTAAATTATTCAAAAAATAATTTTCAATTGTCGCAAATTTTAATTGCGCCAGGGATTGCCTTTTCTATAGTAAATTATTCAAAAAATAATTTTCAACTGTCGCAAATTGTAATTGCGCCAGGGATTGCCTTTTCTATAGTAAATTTTTCAAAAATTAATTTTCTACTGTCTCAAATTTTAATTACGCCAGGGATGCCTTTTCTATAGTAAATTATTCAAAAAATTATTTTATACTGTCGCAAATTTTAATTGCGCCAGGGATTGCCTTTTCTATAGTAAATTATTCAAAAAATAATTTTCTACTGTCGCAAATTTTAATTACGCCAGGGATTGCCTTTTCTATAGTAAATTATTCAAAAAATAATTTTTTTACTGTCGCAAATTTTAAGTGCGCCAGGGATTGCCTTTTCTATAGTAAATTATTCAAAAAATAATTTTCTACTGTCGCAAATTTTAATTACGCCAGGGAATGCCTTTTCTATAGTAAATTATTCAAAAAATAATTTTTTACTGTCGCAAATTTTAATTGCGCCAGGGATTGCCTTTTCTATAGTAAATTATTCAAAAAATAATTTTCAACTGTCGCAAATTGTAATTGCGCCAGGGATTGCCTTTTCTATAGTAAATTTTTCAAAAATTAATTTTCTACTGTCGCAAATTTTAATTACGTCAGGGATTGCCTTTTCTATAGTAAATTATTCAAAAAATAATTTTATACTGTCGCAAATTTTAATTGCGCCAGGGATTGCCTTTTCTATAGTAAATTATTCAAAAAATAATTTTCTACTGTCGCAAATTTTAATTACGGCAGGGATTGCCTTTTCTATAGTAAATTATTCAAAAAATAATTTTTTACTGTCGCAAATTTTAAGTGAGCCAGGGATTGCCTTTTCTATAGTAAATTATTCAAAAAATAATTTTTTACTGTCGCAAATTTTAATTACGCCAGGGATTGCCTTTTCTATAGTAAATTATTCAAAAAATAATTTTTTTACTGTCGCAAATTTTAATTGCGCCAGGGATTGCCTTTTCTATAGTAAATTATTCAAAAAATAATTTTCTACTGTCGCAAATTTTAATTACGCCAGGGATTGCCTTTTCTATAGTAAATTATTCAAAAAATAATTTTTTACTGTCGCAAATTTTAAGTGCGCCAGGGATTGCCTTTTCTATAGTAAATTTTGCAAAAAATAATTTTTTACTGTCGCAAATTTTAATTACGCCAGGGATTGCCTTTTCTATAGTAAATTATTCAAAAAATAATTTTCTACTGTCGCAAATTTTAATTACGCCAGGGATTGCCTTTTCTATAGTAAATTATTCAAAAAATAATTTTCAAATGTCGCAAATTTTAATTACGCCAGTGATTGCCTTTTCTACAGTAAATTATTCAAAAAATAATTTTCTACTGTCGCAAATTTTAATTGCGCCAGGGATTGCCTTTTCTATAGTAAATTATTCAAAAATTAATTTTCTACTGTCGCAAATTTTAATTGCGCCAGGGATTGCCTTTTCTATAGTAAATTATTCATAAAATAATTTTCTACTGTCGCAAATTTTAAGTGCGCCAGGGATTGCCTATTCTATAGTAAATTATTTAAAAAATAATTTTTTACTGTCGCAAATTTTAAGTGCGCCAGGGATTGCCTTTTCTATAGTAAATTATTCAAAAAATAATTTTCAACTGTCGCAAATTGTAATTGCGCCAGGGATTGCCTTTTCTATAGTAAATTATTCAAAAAATAATTTTCAACTGTCGCAAATTGTAATTGCGCCAGGGATTGCCTTTTCTATAGTAAATTATTCAAAAATTAATTTTCTACTGTCGCAAATTTTAATTGCGCCAGGGATTGCCTTTTCTATAGTAAATTATTCATAAAATAATTTTCTACTGTCGCAAATTTTAAGTGCGCCAGGGATTGCCTATTCTATAGTAAATTATTTAAAAAATAATTTTTTACTGTCGCAAATTTTAAGTGCGCCAGGGATTGCCTTTTATATAGTAAATTATTCAAAAAATAATTTTCAACTGTCGCAAATTGTAATTGCGCCAGGGATTGCCTTTTCTATAGTAAATTATTCAAAAAATAATTTTCAACTGTCGCAAATTGTAATTGCGCCAGGGATTGCCTTTTCTATAGTAAATTTTTCAAAAATTAATTTTCTACTGTCGCAAATTTTAATTACGCCAGGGATTGCCTTTTCTATAGTAAATTATTCAAAAAATAATTTTATACTGTCGCAAATTTTAATTGCGCCAGGGATTGCCTTTTCTATAGTAAATTATTCAAAAAATAATTTTCTACTGTCGCAAATTTTAATTACGGCAGGGATTGCCTTTTCTATAGTAAATTATTCAAAAAATAATTTTTTACTGTCGCAAATTTTAAGTGAGCCAGGGATTGCCTTTTCTATAGTAAATTATTCAAAAAATAATTTTTTACCGTCGCAAATTTTAATTACGCCAGAGATTGCCTTTTCTATAGTAAATTATTCAAAAAATAATTTTTTACTGTCGCAAATTTTAATTGCGCCAGGGATTGCCTTTTCTATAGTAAATTATTCAAAAAATAATTTTCTACTGTCGCAAATTTTAATTACGCCAGGGATTGCCTTTTCTATAGTAAATTATTCAAAAAATAATTTTTTACTGTCGCAAATTTTAAGTGCGCCAGGGATTGCCTTTTCTATAGTAAATTTTGCAAAAAATAATTTTTTACTGTCGCAAATTTTAATTACGCCAGGGATTGCCTTTTCTATAGTAAATTATTCAAAAAATAATTTTCTACTGTCGCAAATTTTAATTACGCCAGGGATTGCCTTTTCTATAGTAAATTATTCAAAAAATAATTTTCAAATGTCGCAAATTTTAATTACGCCAGTGATTGCCTTTTCTACAGTAAATTATTCAAAAAATAATTTTCTACTGTCGCAAATTTTAATTGCGCCAGGGATTGCCTTTTCTATAGTAAATTATTCAAAAATTAATTTTCTACTGTCGCAAATTTTAATTGCGCCAGGGATTGCCTTTTCTATAGTAAATTATTCATAAAATAATTTTCTACTGTCGCAAATTTTAAGTGCGCCAGGGATTGCCTATTCTATAGTAAATTATTTAAAAAATAATTTTTTACTGTCGCAAATTTTAAGTGCGCCAGGGATTGCCTTTTCTATAGTAAATTATTCAAAAAATAATTTTCAACTGTCGCAAATTGTAATTGCGCCAGGGATTGCCTTTTCTATAGTAAATTATTCAAAAAATAATTTTCAACTGTCGCAAATTGTAATTGCGCCAGGGATTGCCTTTTCTATAGTAAATTATTCAAAAATTAATTTTCTACTGTCGCAAATTTTAATTGCGCCAGGGATTGCCTTTTCTATAGTAAATTATTCATAAAATAATTTTCTACTGTCGCAAATTTTAAGTGCGCCAGGGATTGCCTATTCTATAGTAAATTATTTAAAAAATAATTTTTTACTGTCGCAAATTTTAAGTGCGCCAGGGATTGCCTTTTATATAGTAAATTATTCAAAAAATAATTTTCAACTGTCGCAAATTGTAATTGCGCCAGGGATTGCCTTTTCTATAGTAAATTATTCAAAAAATAATTTTCAACTGTCGCAAATTGTAATTGCGCCAGGGATTGCCTTTTCTATAGTAAATTTTTCAAAAATTAATTTTCTACTGTCGCAAATTTTAATTACGCCAGGGATTGCCTTTTCTATAGTAAATTATTCAAAAAATAATTTTATACTGTCGCAAATTTTAATTGCGCCAGGGATTGCCTTTTCTATAGTAAATTATTCAAAAAATAATTTTCTACTGTCGCAAATTTTAATTACGGCAGGGATTGCCTTTTCTATAGTAAATTATTCAAAAAATAATTTTTTACTGTAGCAAATTTTAAGTGAGCCAGGGATTGCCTTTTCTATAGTAAATTATTCAAAAAATAATTTTTTACCGTCGCAAATTTTAATTACGCCAGAGATTGCCTTTTCTATAGTAAATTATTCAAAAAATAATTTTTTACTATCGCAAATTTTAATTGCGCCAGGGATTGCCTTTTCTATAGTAAATTATTCAAAAAATAATTTTCTACTGTCGCAAATTTTAATTACGCCAGGGATTGCCTTTTCTATAGTAAATTATTCAAAAATAATTTTTTACTGTCGCAAATTTTAAGTGCGCCAGGGATTGCCTTTTCTATAGTAAATTTTGCAAAAAATAATTTTTTACTGTCGCAAATTTTAATTACGCCAGGGATTGCCTTTTCTATAGTAAATTATTCAAAAAATAATTTTCTACTGTCGCAAATTTTAATTACGCCAGGGATTGCCTTTTCTATAGTAAATTATTCAAAAAATAATTTTCAAATGTCGCAAATTTTAATTACGCCAGGGATTGCCTTTTCTATAGTAAATTATTCAAAAAATAATTTTTTACTGTCGCAAATTTTAATTGCGCCAGGGATTGCCTTTTCTATAGTAAATTATTCAAAAAATAATTTTCAACTGTCGCAAATTGTAATTACGCCAGAGATTGCCTTTTCTATAGTAAATTTTGCAAAAAATAATTTTTTACTGTCGCAAATTTTAATTGCGCCAGGGATTGCCTTTTCTATAGTAAATTTTTCAAAAATTAATTTTCTACTGTCTCAAATTTTAATTACGCCAGGGATTGCCTTTTCTATAGTAAATTATTCAAAAAATAATTTCATACTGTCGCAAATTTTAATTGCGCCAGGGATTGCCTTTTCTATAGTAAATTATTCAAAAAATAATTTTCTACTGTCGCAAATTTTAATTACGCCAGGGATTGCCTTTTCTATAGTAAATTATTCAAAAAATAATTTTTTACTGTCGCAAATTTTAATTGCGCCAGGGATTGCCTTTTCTATAGTAAATTATTCAAAAAATAATTTTCTACTGTCGCAAATTTTAATTACGCCAGGGAATGCCTTTTCTATAGTAAATTATTCAAAAAATAATTTTTTACTGTCGCAAATTTTAATTGCGCCAGGGATTGCCTTTTCTATAGTAAATTATTCAAAAAATAATTTCAATTGTCGCAAATTTTAATTGCGCCAGGGATTGCCTTTTCTATAGTAAATTATTCAAAAAATAATTTTCAACTGTCGCAAATTGTAATTGCGCCAGGGATTGCCTTTTCTATAGTAAATTTTTCAAAATTAATTTTCTACTGTCGCAAATTTTAATTACGCCAGGGATTGCCTTTTCTATAGTAAATTATTCAAAAATAATTTTATACTGTCGCAAATTTTAATTGCGCCAGGGATTGCCTTTTCTATAGTAAATTATTCAAAAAATAATTTTCTACTGTCGCAAATTTTAATTACGGCAGGGATTGCCTTTTCTATAGTAAATTATTCAAAAATAATTTTTTACTGTCGCAAATTTAAGTGAGCCAGGGATTGCCTTTTCTATAGTAACATTATTCAAAAAATAATTTTTTACTGTCGCAAATTTTAATTACGCCAGGGATTGCCTTTTCTATAGTAAATTATTCAAAAAATAATTTTTTACTGTCGCAAATTTTAATTGCGCCAGGGATTGCCTTTCTATAGTAAATTATTCAAAAAATAATTTTCTACTGTCGCAAATTTTAATTACGCCAGGGATTGCCTTTTCTATAGTAAATTATTCAAAAAATAATTTTTTAGTGTCGCAAATTTTAAGTGCGCCAGGGATTGCCTTTTTCTATAGTAAATTTTGCAAAAAATAATTTTTTACTGTCGCAGATTTTAATTACGCCAGGGATTGCCTTTTCTATAGTAAAATTATTCAAAAAATAATTTTCTATTGTCGCAAATTTTAATTACGCCAGGGATTGCCTTTTCTATAGTAAATTATTCAAAAAATAATTTTCAAATGTCGCAAATTTTAATTACGCCAGTGATTGCCTTTTCTACAGTAAATTATTCAAAAAATAATTTTCTACTGGCGCAAATTTTAATTGCACCAGGGATTGCCTTTTCTATAGTAAATTACTCAAAAATTCATTTTCTACTGTCGCAAATTTTAATTGCGCCAGGGATTGCCTTTTCTATAGTAAATTATTCATAAAATAATTTTCTACTGTCGCAAATTTTAAGTGCGCCAGGGATTGCCTATTCTATAGTAATTATTTAAAAAATTATTTTTTACTGTCGCAAATTTTAAGTGCGCCAGGATTGCCTTTCCATAATAAATTTTGCAAAAAATAATTTTTTTCTGTCGCAAATTTAATTGCGCCAGGGATTGCCTTTTATATAGTAAATTATTCAAAAAATAATTTTCAACTGTCGCAAATTGTAATTGCGCCAGGATTGCCTTTTCTATAGTAAATTATTCAAAAAATAATTTTCAACTGTCGCAAATTGTAATTGCGCCAGGGATTGCCTTTTCTATAGTAAATTTTTCAAAAATTAATTTTCTACTGTCGCAAATTTTAATTACGCCAGGGATTGCCTTTTCTATAGTAAATTGTTCAAAAAATAATTTTATACTGTCGCAAATTTTAATTGCGCCAGGGATTGCCTTTTCTATAGTAAATTATTCAAAAAATAATTTTCTACTGTCGCAAATTTTAATTACGGCAGGGATTGCCTTTTCTATAGTAAATTATTCAAAAAATAATTTTTTACTGTCGCAAATTTTAAGTGAGCCAGGGATTGCCTTTTCTATAGTAAATTATTCAAAAAATAATTTTTTACTGTCGCAAATTTTAATTACGCCAGGGATTGCCTTTTCTATAGTAAATTATTCAAAAAATAATTTTTTACTGTCGCAATTTTAATTGCGCCAGGGATTGCCTTTTCTATAGTAAATTATTCAAAAAATAATTTTCTACTGTCGCAAATTTTAATTACGCCAGGGATTGCCTTTTCTATAGTAAATTATTCAAAAAATAATTTTTTACTGTCGCAAATTTTAAGTGCGCCAGGGATTGCCTTTTCTATAGTAAATTTTGCAAAAAATAATTTTTTACTGTCGCAAATTTTAATTACGCCAGGGATTGCCTTTTCTATAGTAAATTATTCAAAAAATAATTTTCTACTGTCGCAAATTTTAATTACGCCAGGGATTGCCTTTTCTATAGTAAATTATTCAAAAAATAATTTTCAAATGTCGCAAATTTTAATTACGCCAGTGATTGCCTTTTCTACAGTAAATTATTCAAAAAATAATTTTCTACTGTCGCAAATTTTAATTGCGCCAGGGATTGCCTTTTCTATAGTAAATTATTCAAAAATTAATTTTCTACTGTCGCAAATTTTAATTGCGCCAGGGATTGCCTTTTCTATAGTAAATTATTCATAAAATAATTTTCTACTGTCGCAAATTTTAAGTGCGCCAGGGATTGCCTATTCTATAGTAAATTATTTAAAAAATAATTTTTTACTGTCGCAAATTTTAAGTGCGCCAGGGATTGCCTTTTCTATAGTAAATTTTGCAAAAAATAATTTTTTGCTGTCGCAAATTTTAATTGCGCCAGGGATTGCCTTTTATATAGTAAATTATTCAAAAAATAATTTTCAACTGTCGCAAATTGTAACTGCGCCAGGGATTGCCTTTTCTATAGTAAATTTTGCAAAAAATAATTTTTTACTGTCGCAAATTTTAATTGCGCCAGGGATTGCCTTTTCTATAGTAAATTATTCAAAAAATAATTTTCAATTGTCGCAAATTTTAATTGCGCCAGGGATTGCCTTTTTGTATAGTAAATTATTCAAAAAATAATTTTCAACTGTCGCAAATTGTAATTGCGCCAGGAATTGCCTTTTCTATAGTAAATTTTTCAAAAATTAATTTTCTACTGTCGCAATATTTAATTACGCCAGGGATTGCCTTTTCTATAGTAAATTATTTAAAAAATAATTTTTTACTGTCGCAAATTTTAATTGCGCCAGGGATTGCCTTTTCTATAGTAAATTATTCAAAAAATAATTTTCAACTGTCGCAAATTGTAATTGCGCCAGAGATTGCCTTTTCTATAGTAAATTTTGCAAAAAATAATTTTTTACTGTCGCAAATTTTAATTGCGCCAGGGATTGCCTTTTCTATAGTAAATTTTTCAAAAATTAATTTTCTACTGTCTCAAATTTTAATTACGCCAGGGATTGCCTTTTCTATAGTAAATTATTCAAAAAATAATTTTATACTGTCGCAAATTTTAATTGCGCCAGGGATTGCCTTTTCTATAGTAAATTATTCAAAAAATAATTTTCTACTGTCGCAAATTTTAATTACGCCAGGGATTGCCTTTTCTATAGTAAATTATTCAAAAAATAATTTTTTACTGTCGCAAATTTTAATTGCGCCAGGGATTGCCTTTTCTATAGTAAATTATTCAAAAAATAATTTTCTACTGTCGCAAATTTTAATTACGCCAGGGAATGCCTTTTCTATAGTAAATTATTCAAAAAATAATTTTTTACTGTCGCAAATTTTAATTACGCCAGGGATTGCCTTTTCTATTTTTAATTATTCAAGAAATAATTTTTTACTGTCGCAAATTTTAATTACGCCAGGGATTGCCTTTTCTATAGTAAATTATTCAAAAAATAATTTTCTACTGTCGCAAATTTTAATTGCGCCAGGGATTGCCTTTTCTATAGTAAATTATTCAAAAAATAATTTTCAACTGTCGCAAATTTTAATTACGCCAGGGATTGCCTTTTCTATAGTAAATTATTCAAAAAATAATTTTCTACTGTCGCAAATTTTAATTGCGCCAGGGATTGCCTTTTCTATAGTAAATTATTCATAAAATAATTTTCTACTGTCGCAAATTTTAAGTGCGCCAGGGATTGATTGCCTTTTCTATAGTAAATTATTTAAAAAATATTTTTTACTGTCGCAAATTTTAAGTGCGCCAGGGATTGCCTTTTCTATAGTAAATTTTGCAAAAAATAATTTTTTACTGTCGCAAATTTTAATTGCGCCAGGGATTGCCTTTTCTATAGTAAATTATTCAAAAAATAATTTTCAACTGTCGCAAATTGTAATTGCGCCAGGGATTGCCTTTTCTATAGTAAATTTTGCAAAAAATAATTTTTTACTGTCGCAAATTTTAATTGCGCCAGGGATTGCCTTTCTATAGTAAATTATTCAAAAAATAATTTTCAACTGTCGCAAATTTTAATTGCGCCAGGGATTGCCTTTTCTATAGTAAATTATTCAAAAAATAATTTTCAACTGTCGCAAATTGTAATTGAGCCAGGGATTGCCTTTTCTATAGTAAATTTTTCAAAAATTAATTTTCTACTGTCGCAAATTTTAATTACGCCAGGGATTGCCTTTTCTATAGTAAATTTTTCAAAAAATAATTTTATACTGTCGCAAATTTTAATTGCGCCAGGGATTGCCTTTTCTATAGTAAATTATTCAAAAAATAATTTTCTACTGTCGCAAATTTTAATTGCGCCAGGGATTGCCTTTTCTGTAGTAAATTATTCAAAAAATAATTTTCAACTGTCGCAAATTTTAATTGCGCCAGGGATTGCCTTTTCTATAGTAAATTATTCAAAAAATAATTTTCAACTGTCGCAAATTTTAATTGCGCCAGGGATTGCCTTTTCTATAGTAAATTATTCAAAAAATAATTTTCAACTGTCGCAAATTGTAATTGCGCCAGGGATTGCCTTTTCTATAGTAAATTTTTCAAAAATTAATTTTCTACTGTCGCAAATTTTAATTAAGCCAGGGATTGCCTTTTCTATAGTAAATTATTCAAAAAATAATTTTATACTGTCGCAAATTTTAATTGCGCCAGGGATTGCCTTTTCTATAGTAAATTATTCAAAAAATAATTTTCTACTGTCGCAAATTTTAATTGCGCCAGGTATTGCCTTTTCTATAGTAAATTATTCAAAAAATAATTTTCAACTGTCGCAAATTTTAATTGCGCCAGGGATTGCCTTTTATATAGTAAATTATTCAAAAAATAATTTTCAACTGTCGCAAATTGTAATTGCGCCAGGGATTGCCTTTTCTATAGTAAATTTTGCAAAAAATAATTTTTTACTGTCGCAAATTTTAATTGCGCCAGGGATTGCCTTTTCTATAGTAAATTATTCAAAAAATAATTTTCAATTGTCGCAAATTTTAATTGCGCCAGGGATTGCCTTTTCTATAGTAAATTATTCAAAAAATAATTTTCAACTGTCGCAAATTGTAATTGCGCCAGGGATTGCCTTTTCTATAGTAAATTTTTCAAAAATTAATTTTCTACTGTCGCAAATTTTAAATACGCCAGGGATTGCCTTTTCTATAGTAAATTATTCAAAAAATAATTTTTTACTGTCGCAAATTTTAAGTGCGCCAGGTATTGCTTTTCTATAGTAAATTTTTCAAAAATTAATTTTCTACTGTCGCAAATTTTAAATACGCCAGGGATTGCCTTTTCTATAGTAAATTATTCAAAAAATAATTTTATACTGTCGCAAATTTTAATTGCGCCAGGGATTGCCTTTTCTATAGTAAATTATTCAAAAAATAATTTTCTACTGTCGCAAATTTTAATTGCGCCAGGGATTGCCTTTTCTATAGTAAATTATTCAAAAAATAATTTTCAACTGTCGCAAATTGTAATTGAGCCAGGGATTGCCTTTTCTATAGTAAATTTTTCAAAAATTAATTTTCTACTGTCGCAAATTTTAATTAAGCCAGGGATTGCCTTTTCTATAGTAAATTATTCAAAAAATAATTTTATACTGTCGCAAATTTTAATTGCGCCAGGGATTGCCTTTTCTATAGTAACTTATTCAAAAAATAATTTTCTACTGTCGCAAATTTTAATTGCGCCAGGTATTGCCTTTTCTATAGTAAATTATTCAAAAAATAATTTTCAACTGTCGCAAATTTTAATTGCGCCAGGGATTGCCTTTTATATAGTAAATTATTCAAAAAATAATTTTCAACTGTCGCAAATTGTAATTGCGCCAGGGATTGCCTTTTCTATAGTAAATTTTGCAAAAAATAATTTTTACTGTCGCAAATTTTAATTGCGCCAGGGATTGCCTTTTCTATAGTAAATTATTCAAAAAATAATTTTCAATTGTCGCAAATTTTAATTGCGTCAGGGATTGCCTTTTCTATAGTAAATTATTCAAAAAATAATTTTCAACTGTCGCAAATTGTAATTGCGCCAGGGATTGCCTTTTCTATAGTAAATTTTTCAAAAATTAATTTTCTACTGTCGCAAATTTTAAATACGCCAGGGATTGCCTTTTCTATAGTAAATTATTCAAAAAATAATTTTATACTTTCGCAAATTTTAATTACGGCAGGGATTGCGTTTTCTATAGTAAATTATTCAAAAAATAATTTTTTACTGTCGCAAATTTTAAGTGAGCCAGGGATTGCCTTTTCTATAGTAAATTATTCAAAAAATAATTTTCTACTGTCGCAAATTTTAAGTGCGCCAGGGATTGCCTTTTCTATAGTAAATTTTTCAAAAATTAATTTTCTACTGTCGCAAATTGTAATTGCGCCAGGGATTGCCTTTTCTATAGTAAATTTTTCAAAAATTAATTTTATACTGTCGCAAATTTTAATTGCGCCAGGGATTGCCTTTTCTATAGTAAATTATTCAAAAAATAATTTTCTACTGTCGCAAATTTTAATTGCGCCAGGTATTGCCTTTTCTATAGTAAATTATTCAAAAAATAATTTTCAACTGTCGCAAATTTTAATTGCGCCAGGGATTGCCTTTTATATAGTAAATTATTCAAAAAATAATTTTCAACTGTCGCAAATTGTAATTGCGCCAGGGATTGCCTTTTCTATAGTAAATTTTGCAAAAAATAATTTTTTACTGTCGCAAATTTTAATTGCGCCAGGGATTGCCTTTTCTATAGTAAATTATTCAAAAAATAATTTTCAATTGTCGCAAATTTTAATTGCGCCAGGGATTGCCTTTTCTATAGTAAATTATTCAAAAAATAATTTTCTACTGTCGCAAATTTTAAGTGCGCCAGGGATTGCCTTTTCTATAGTAAATTATTTAAAAAATATTTTTTACTGTCGCAAATTTTAAGTACGCCAGGGATTGCCTTTTCTATAGTAAATTTTGCAAAAAATAATTTTTTACTGTCGCAAATTTTAATTGCGCCAGGGATTGCCTTTTCTATAGTAAATTATTCAAAAAATAATTTTCAACTGTCGTAAATTGTAATTGCGCCAGGGATTGCCTTTTCTATAGTAAATTTTGCAAAAAATAATTTTTACTGTCGCAAATTTTAATTGCGCCAGATATTGCCTTTTCTATAGTAAATTATTCAAAAAATAATTTTCAACTGTCGCAAATTGTAATTGCGCCAGGGATTGCCTTTTCTATAGTAAATTTTTCAAAAATTAATTTTCTACTGTCGCAAATTTTAATTACGCCAGGGATTGCCTTTTCTATAGTAAATTATTCAAAAAATAATTTTCAACTGTCGCAAATTTTAATTGCGCCAGGGATTGCCTTTTCTATAGTAAATTATTCAAAAAATAATTTTATACTGTCGCAAATTTTAATTTCGCCAGGGATTGCCTTTTCTATAGTAAATTATTCAAAAAATAATTTTCTACTGTCGCAAATTTTAATTGTGCCAGATATTGCCTTTTCTATAGTAAATTATTCAAAAAATAATTTTCTACTGTCGCAAATTTTAAATACGCCAGGGATTGCCTTTTCTATAGTAAATTATTCAAAAAATAATTTTATACTGTCGCAAATTTTAATTGCGCCAGGGATTGCCTTTTCTATAGTAAATTATTCAAAAAATAATTTTCTACTGTCGCAAATTTTAATTACGGCAGGGATTGCCTTTTCTATAGTAAATTATTCAAAAAATAATTTTCTACTGTCGCAAATTTTAAGTGAGCCAGGGATTGCCTTTTCTATAGTAAATTATTCAAAAAATAATTTTCTACTGTCGCAAATTTTAAATACGCCAGGGATTGCCTTTTCTATAGTAAATTATTCAAAAAATAATTTTTTACTGTCGCAAATTTTAAGTGAGCCAGGGATTGCCTTTTCTATAGTAAATTATTCAAAAAATATTTTTTTACTGTCGCAAATTTTAATTACGCCAGGGATTGCCTTTTCTATAGTAAATTATTCAAAAAATAATTTTCTACTGTCGCAAATTTTAATTACGCCAGGGATTGCCTTTTCTATAGTAAATTATTCAAAAAATAATTTTCAAATGTCGCAAATTTTAATTACGCCAGTGATTGCCTTTTCTATAGTAAATTATTCAAAAAATAATTTTCTACTGTCGCAAATTTTAATTGCGCCAGGGATTGCCTTTTCTATAGTCAATTATTCAAAAAATAATTTTCTACTGTCGCAAATTTTAATTACGCCACGGATTGCCTTTTCTATAGTAAATTATTCAAAAAATAATTTTCAACTGTCGCAAATTTTAATTGCGCCAGGGATTGCCTTTTCTATAGTAAATTTTGCAAAAAATAATTTTATACTGTCGCAAATTTTAATTGCGCCAGGGATTGCCTTTTCTATAGTAAATTATTCAAAAAATAATTTTTTACTGTCGCAAATTTTAATTGCGCCAGGGATTGCCTTTTCTATAGTAAATTATTCAAAAAATAATTTTCAACTGTCGCAAATTGTAATTGCGCCAGGGATTGCCTTTTCTATAGTAAATTTTGCAAAAAATAATTTTTTACTGTCGCAAATTTTAATTGCGCCAGGGATTGCCTTTCTATAGTAAATTATTCAAAAAATAATTTTCAACTGTCGCAAATTTTAATTGCGCCAGGGATTGCCTTTTCTATAGTAAATTATTCAAAAAATAATTTTCAACTGTCGCAAATTGTAATTGAGCCAGGGATTGCCTTTTCTATAGTAAATTTTTCAAAAATTGATTTTCTACTGTCGCAAATTTTAATTACGCCAGGGATTGCCTTTTCTATAGTAAATTTTTCAAAAAATAATTTTATACTGTCGCAAATTTTAATTGCGCCAGGGATTGCCTTTTCTATAGTAAATTATTCAAAAAATAATTTTCTACTGTCGCAAATTTTAATTGCGCCAGGGATTGCCTTTTCTGTAGTAAATTATTCAAAAAATAATTTTCAACTGTCGCAAATTTTAATTGCGCCAGGGATTGCCTTTTATATAGTAAATTATTCAAAAAATAATTTTCAACTGTCGCAAATTTTAATTGCGCCAGGGATTGCCTTTTATATAGTAAATTATTCAAAAAATAATTTTCAACTGTCGCAAATTGTAATTGCGCCAGGTATTGCCTTTTCTATAGTAAATTATTCAAAAAATAATTTTCAACTGTCGCAAATTTTAATTGCGCCAGGGATTGCCTTTTATATAGTAAATTATTCAAAAAATAATTTTCAACTGTCGCAAATTGTAATTGCGCCAGGGATTGCCTTTTCTATAGTAAATTTTGCAAAAAATAATTTTTTACTATCGCAAATTTTAATTGCGCCAGGGATTGCCTTTTCTATAGTAAATTATTCAAAAAATAATTTTCAATTGTCGCAAATTTTAATTGCGCCAGGGATTGCCTTTTCTATAGTAAATTATTCAAAAAATAATTTTCAACTGTCGCAAATTGTAATTGCGCCAGGGATTGCCTTTTCTATAGTAAATTTTTCAAAAATTAATTTTCTACTGTCGCAAATTTTAAATACGCCAGGGATTGCCTTTTCTATAGTAAATTATTCAAAAAATAATTTTATACTGTCGCAAATTTTAATTACGGCAGGGATTGCGTTTTCTATAGTAAATTATTCAAAAAATAATTTTTTACTGTCGCAAATTTTAAGTGAGCCAGGGATTGCCTTTTCTATAGTAAATTATTCAAAAAATAATTTTCTACTGTCGCAAATTTTAAGTGCGCCAGGGATTGCCTTTTCTATAGTAAATTTTACAAAAATTAATTTTCTACTGTCGCAAATTGTAATTGCGCCAGGGATTGCCTTTTCTATAGTAAATTTTTCAAAAATTAATTTTATACTGTCGCAAATTTTAATTGCGCCAGGGATTGCCTTTTCTATAGTAAATTATTCAAAAAATAATTTTCTACTGTCGCAAATTTTAATTGCGCCAGGTATTGCCTTTTCTATAGTAAATTATTCAAAAAATAATTTTCAACTGTCGCAAATTTTAATTGCGCCAGGGATTGCCTTTTATATAGTAAATTATTCAAAAAATAATTTTCAACTGTCGCAAATTGTAATTGCGCCAGGGATTGCCTTTTCTATAGTAAATTTTGCAAAAAATAATTTTTTACTGTCGCAAATTTTAATTGCGCCAGGGATTGCCTTTTCTATAGTAAATTATTCAAAAAATAATTTTCAATTGTCGCAAATTTTAATTGCGCCAGGGATTGCCTTTTCTATAGTAAATTATTCAAAAAATAATTTTCAACTGTCGCAAATTGTAATTGCGCCAAGGATTGCCTTTTCTATAGTAAATTTTTCAAAAATTAATTTTCTACTGTCGCAATTTTTAAATACGCCAGGGATTGCCTTTTCTATAGTAAATTATTCAAAAATTAATTTTATACTGTCGCAAATTTTAATTGCGCCAGGGATTGCCTTTTCTATAGTAAATTATTCAAAAAATAATTTTCTACTGTCGCAAATTTTAATTGCGCCAGGTATTGCCTTTTCTATAGTAAATTATTCAAAAAATAATTTTCTACTGTCGCAAATTTTAATTACGGCAGGGATTGCGTTTTCTATAGTAAATTATTCAAAAAATAATTTTTTACTGTCGCAAATTTTAAGTGAGCCAGGGATTGCCTTTTCTATAGTAAATTATTCAAAAAATAATTTTCTACTGTCGCAAATTTTAAGTGCGCCAGGGATTGCCTTTTCTATAGTAAATTATTTAAAAAATATTTTTTACTGTCGCAAATTTTAAGTACGCCAGGGATTGCCTTTTCTATAGTAAATTTTGCAAAAAATAATTTTTTACTGTCGCAAATTTTAATTGCGCCAGGGATTGCCTTTTCTATAGTAAATTATTCAAAAAATAATTTTCAACTGTCGCAAATTGTAATTGCGCCAGGGATTGCCTTTTCTATAGTAAATTTTGCAAAAAATAATTTTTACTGTCGCAAATTTTAATTGCGCCAGGGATTGCCTTTTATATAGTAAATTATTTAAAAAATAATTTTCATCTGTCGCAAATTGTAATTGCGCCAGGGATTGCCTTTTCTATAGTAAATTATTCAAAAAATAATTTTCAACTGTCGCAAATTGTAATTGCGCCAGGGATTGCCTTTTCTATAGTAAATTTTGCAAAAAATAATTTTCTACTGTCGCAAATTTTAATTACGCCAGGGATTGCCTTTTCTATAGTAAATTATTCAAAAAATAATTTTATACTGTCGCAAATTTTAATTGCGCCAGGGATTGCCTTTTCTATAGTAAATTATTCAAAAAATAATTTTATACTGTCGCAAATTTTAATTGCGCCAGGGATTGCCTTTTCTATAGTAAATTATTCAAAAAATAATTTTCAACTGTCGCAAATTGTAATTGCGCCGGGATTGCCTTTTCTATAGTAAATTTTTCAAAAATTAATTTTCTACTGTCGCAAATTTTAATTGCGCCAGGGATTGCCTTTTCTATAGTAAATTATTCAAAAAATAATTTTCAACTGTCGCAAATTGTAATTGCGCCAGGGATTGCCTTTTCTATAGTAAATTTTTCAAAAATTAATTTTCTACTGTCGCAAATTTTAATTACGCCAGGGATTGCCTTTTCTATAGTAAATTATTCAAAAAATAATTTTCTACTGTCGCAAATTTTAAATACGCCAGGGATTGCCTTTCCTATAGTAAATTATTCAAAAAATAATTTTATACTGTCGCAAATTTTAATTGCGCCAGGGATTGCCTTTTCTATAGTAAATTATTCAAAAAATAATTTTCTACTGTCGCAAATTTTAATTACGGCAGGGATTGCCTTTTCTATAGTAAATTATTCAAAAAATAATTTTTTACTGTCGCAAATTTTAAGTGAGCCAGGGATTGCCTTTTCTATAGTAAATTATTCAAAAAATAATTTTTTACTGTCGCAAATTTTAATTACGCCAGGGATTGCCTTTTCTATAGTAAATTATTCAAAAAATAATTTTTTACTGTCGCAAATTTTAATTGCGCCAGGGATTACCTTTTCTATAGTAAATTATTAAAAAAATAATTTTCTACTGTCGCAAATTTTAATTACGCCAGGGATTGCCTTTTCTATAGTAAATTATTCAAAAAATAATTTTTTACTGTCGCAAATTTTAAGTGCGCCAGGGATTGCCTTTTCTATAGTAAATTTTGCAAAAAATAATTTTTTACTGTCGCAAATTTTAATTACGCCAGGGATTGCCTTTTCTATAGTAAATTATTCAAAAAATAATTTTCTACTGTCGCAAATTTTAATTACGCCAGGGATTGCCTTTTCTATAGTAAATTATTCAAAAAATAATTTTCAAATGTCGCAAATTTTAATTACGCCAGTGATTGCCTTTTCTATAGTAAATTATTCAAAAAATAATTTTCTACTGTCGCAAATTTTAATTGCGCCAGGGATTGCCTTTTCTATAGTCAATTATTCAAAAAATAATTTTCTACTGTCGCAAATTTTAATTACGCCACGGATTGCCTTTTCTATAGTAAATTATTCAAAAAATAATTTTCAACTGTCGCAAATTTTAATTGCGCCAGGGATTGCCTTTTCTATAGTAAATTTTGCAAAAAATAATTTTATACTGTCGCAAATTTTAATTGCGCCAGGGATTGCCTTTTCTATAGTAAATTATTCAAAAAATAATTTTTTACTGTCGCAAATTTTAATTGCGCCAGGGATTGCCTTTTCTATAGTAAATTATTCAAAAAATAATTTTCTACTGTCGCAAATTGTAATTGCGCCAGGGATTGCCTTTTCTGTAGTAAATTATTCAAAAAATAATTTTCTACTGTCGCAAATTTTAATTGCGCCAGGGATTGCCTTTTCTATAGTAAATTTCTCACAAAATAATTTTTTACTGTCGCAAATTTTAAATATCCCAGGGATTGCCTTTTCTATAGTAATTTATACAAAAAATAATTTTCTACTGTCGCAAATTTTAATTGCGCCAGGCATTGCCTTTTCTATAGTAAATTTTGCAAAAAAAAAATTTTCTACTGTCGCAAATTTTAATTACGCCAGGGATTGCCTTTTCTATAGTAAGTTATTCAAAAAATAATTATCACCTGTCGCAAATTTTAAATACGCCAGGGATTGCCTTTTCTATAGTAAATTATTCAAAAAATAATTTTCTACTGTCGCAAATTTTAATTACGCCAGGGATTGCCTTTTCTATAGTAAATTATTCAAAAAATAATTTTATACTGTCGCAAATTTTAAGTGCGCCAGGGATTGCCTTTTCTATAGTAAATAATTCAAAAAATAATTTTTTACTGTCGCAAATTTTAAGTGCGACAGGGATTGCCTTTTCTATAGTAAATTATTCAAAAAACAATTTTCAACTGTCGCAAATTTTAATTACGCCAGGGATTGCCTTTTCTATAGTAAATTATTCAAAAAATAATTTTCAACTGTCGCAAATTTTAATTACGCCAGGGATTGCCTTTTCTATGTTAAATTTTTCAAAAAATAATTTTATACTGTCGCAAATTTTATATACGCCAGGGATTGCCGTTTCTACAGTAAATTATTCAAAAAATAATTTTATACTGTCGCAAATTTTAATTGCGCCAGGGATTGCCTTTTCTACAGTAAATTATTCAAAAAATAATTTTATACTGTCGCAAATTTTAATTACGCCAGGGATTGTCTTTTCTATAGTAAATTATTCAAAAAATAATTTTTTACTGTCGCAAATTTTAATTGCGCCAGGGATTGCCTTTTCTATAAAGTAAATTTCTCACAAAATAATTTTTTACTGTCGCAAATTTTAATTACGCCAGGGATTGCCTTTTCTATAGTAAATTATTCAAAAAATAATTTTCTACTGTCGCAAATTTTAATTACGCCAGGGATTGCCTTTTCTATAGTAAATTATTCAAAAAATAATTTTATACTGTCGCAAATTTTAATTACGCCAGGGATTGCCTTTTCTATAGTAAATTATTCAAAAAATAATTTTTTACTGTCGCAAGTTTTAATTGCGCCAGGGATTGCCTTTTCTATAGTAAATTTTGCAAAAAATAATTTTCTACTGTCGCAAATTTTAAGTGCGCCAGGGATTGCCTTTTCTATAGTAAATTATTCAAAAAATAATTTTTTACTGTCGCAAATTTTAAGTGCGCCAGGGATTGCCTTTTCTATAGTAAATTATTCAAAAAATAATTTTCTACTGTCGCAAATTTTAAATATCCCAGGGATTGCCTTTTCTATAGTAAATTTCTCACAAAATAATTTTTTACTGTCGCAAATTTTAATTGCGCCAGGGATTGCCTTTTCTATAGTAAATTATTCAAAAAATAATTTTCTACTGTCGCAAATTTTAATTACGCCAGGGATTGCCTTTTCTATAGTAAATTATTCAAAAAATAATTTTATACTGTCGCAAATTTTAATTACGCCAGGGATTGCCTTTTCTATAGTAAATTTTTCAAAAAATAATTTTATACTGTCGCAAATTTTAATCGCGCCAGGGATTGCCTTTTCTATAGTAAATTATTCAAAAAATAATTTTCAACTGTCGCAAGTTTTAATTACGCCAGGGATTGCCTTTTCTATAGTAAATTATTCAAAAAATAATTTTTTACTATCGCAAGTTTTAATTGCGCCAGGAATTGCCTTTTCTATAGTAAATTATTCAAAAAATAATTTTCTACTGTCGCAAATTTTAATTACGCCAGGGATTGCCTTTTCTATAGTAAATTATTCAAAAAATAATTTTTTACTGTCGCAAATTTTAAGTGCGCCAGGGATTGCCTTTTCTATAGTAAATTTTGCAAAAAACAATTTTTTACTGTCGCAAATTTTAATTGCGCCAGGGATTGCCTTTTCTATAGTAAAGATTGCAAAAAATAATTTTCTACTGTCGCAAATTTTAAGTGCGCCAGGGATTGCCTTTTCTACAGTAAATAATTCAAAAAATAATTTTTTACTATCGCAAGTTTTAATTGCGCCAGGGATTGCCTTTTCTACAGTAAATTATTCAAAAAATAATTTTCTACTGTCGCAAATTTTAATTACGCCAGGGATTGCCTTTTATATAGTAAATTTTTCAAAAATTAATTTTATACTGTCGCAACTTTTAAATACGCCAGGGATTGCCTTTTCTATAGTAAATTATTCAAAAAATAATTTTATACTGTCGCAAATTTTAATTGCGCCAGGTATTGCCTTTTTTATAGTAAATTATCCAAAAAATAATTTTCTACTGTCGCAAATTTTAATTGCGCCAGGTATTGCCTTTTCTATAGTAAATTATTCAAAAAATAATTTTCAACTGTCGCAAATTGTAATTCCGCCAGGGATTGCCTATTATATAGTAAATTATTCAAAAAATAATTTTATACTGTCGCAAATTTTAATTGCGCCAGGGATTGCCTTTTCTATAGTAAATTATTCAAAAAATAATTTTCTACTGTCGCAAATTTTAAGTGCGCCAGGGATTGCCTTTTCTATAGTAAATTATTCAAAAAATAATTTTATACTGTCGCAAATTGTAATTGCGCCAGAGATTGCCTTTTCTATAGTAAATTTTGCAAAAAATAATTTTTTACTGTCGCAAATTTTAATTGCGCCAGGGATTGCCTTTTCTATAGTAAATTTTTCAAAAATTAATTTTCTACTGTCTCAAATTTTAATTACGCCAGGGATTGCCTTTTCTATAGTAAATTATTCAAAAAATAATTTTATACTGTCGCAAATTTTAATTGCGCCAGGGATTGCCTTTTCTATAGTAAATTATTCTAAAAATAATTTTCTACTGTCGCAAATTTTAATTACGCCAGGGATTGCCTTTTCTATAGTAAATTATTCAAAAAATAATTTTTTACTGTCGCAAATTTTAATTGCGCCAGGGATTGCCTTTTCTATAGTAAATTATTCAAAAAATAATTTTCTACTGTCGCAAATTTTAATTACGCCAGGGATTGCCTTTTCTATAGTAAATTATTCAAAAAATAATTTTTTGCTGTGGCAAATTTTAATTACGCCAGGGATTGCCTTTTCTATAGTAAATTATTCAAAAAATAATTTTCAACTGTCGCAAATTGTAATTGCGCCAGGGATTGCCTTTTCTATAGTAAATTTTGCAAAAAATAATTTTTTACTGTCGCAAATTTTAATTGCGCCAGGGATTGCCTTTTCTATAGTAAATTATTCAAAAAATAATTTTCAACTGTCGCAAATTTTAATTGCGCCAGGGATTGCTTTTTCTATAGTAAATTATTCAAAAAATAATTTTCAACTGTCGCAAATTGTAATTGCGCCAGTGATTGCCTTTTATATAGTAAATTTTTCAAAAATTAATTTTCTACTGTCGCAAATTTTAATTACGCCAGGGATTGCCTTTTCTATAGTAAATTATTCAAAAAATAATTTTATACTGTCGCAAATTTTAATTGCGCCAGGGATTGCCTTTTCTATAGTAAATTATTCAAAAAATAATTTTCTACTGTCGCAAATTTTAATTGCGCCATGGATTGCCTTTTCTATAGTAAATTATTCAAAAAATAATTTTCAACTGTCGCAAATTTTAATTGCGCCAGGGATTGCCTTTTATATAGTAAATTATTCAAAAAATAATTTTCAACTGTCGCAATTTTTAATTGCGCCAGGGATTGCCTTTTCTATAGTAAATTATTCAAAAAATAATTTTCAACTGTCGCAAATTGTAATTGCGCCAGGGATTGCCTTTTCTATAGTAAATTTTTCAAAAATTAATTTTCTACTGTCGCAAATTTTAATTACGCCAGGGATTGCCTTTTCTATAGTAAATTATTCAAAAAATAATTTTATACTGTCGCAAATTTTAATTGCGCCAGGGATTGCCTTTTCTATAGTATATTATTCAAAAAATAATTTTCTACTGTCGCAAATTTTAATTGCGCCAGGTATTGCCTTTTCTATAGTAAATTATTCAAAAAATAATTTTCAACTGTCGCAAATTTTAATTGCGCCAGGGATTGCCTTTTATATAGTAAATTATTCAAAAAATAATTTTCAACTGTCGCAAATTGTAATTGCGCCAGGGATTGCCTTTTCTATAGTAAATTTTGCAAAAAATAATTTTTTACTGTCGCAAATTTTAATTGCGCCAGGGATTGCCTTTTCTATAGTAAATTATTCAAAAAATAATTTTCAATTGTCGCAAATTTTAATTGCGCCAGGGATTGCCTTTTCTATAGTAAATTATTCAAAAAATAATTTTCAACTGTCGCAAATTGTAATTGCGCCAGGGATTGCCTTTTCTATAGTAAATTTTTCAAAAATTAATTTTCTACTGTCGCAAATTTTAATTACGCCAGGGATTGCCTTTTCTATAGTAAATTATTCAAAAAATAATTTTATACTGTCGCAAATTTTAATTGCGCCAGGGATTGCCTTTTCTATAGTAAATTATTCAAAAAATAATTTTCTACTGTCGCAAATTTTAACTACGGCAGGGATTGCCTTTTCTATAGTAAATTATTCAAAAAATAATTTTTTACTGTCGCAAATTTTAAGTGAGCCAGGGATTGCCTTTTCTATAGTAAATTATTCAAAAAATAATTTTTTACTGTCGCAAATTTTAATTACGCCAGGGATTGCCTTTTCTATGGTAAATTATTCAAAAAATAATTTTTTACTGTCGCAAATTTTAATTGCGCCAGGGATTACCTTTTCTATAGTAAATTATTCAAAAAATAATTTTCTACTGTCGCAAATTTTAATTACGCCAGGGATTGCCTTTTCTATAGTAAATTATTCAAAAAATAATTTTTTACTGTCGCAAATTTTAAGTGCGCCAGGGATTGCCTTTTCTATAGTAAATTTTGCAAAAAATAATTTTTTACTGTCGCAAATTTTAATTACGCCAGGGATTGCCTTTTCTATAGTAAATTATTCAAAAAATAATTTTCTACTGTCGCAAATTTTAATTACGCCAGGGATTGCCTTTTCTATAGTAAATTATTCAAAAAATAATTTTCAAATGTCGCAAATTTTAATTACGCCAGTGATTGCCTTTTCTATAGTAAATTATTCAAAAAATAATTTTCTACTGTCGCAAATTTTAACTGCGCCAGGGATTGCCTTTTCTATAGTAAATTATTCAAAAAATAATTTTCTACTGTCGCAAATTTTAATTACGCCAGGGATTGCCTTTTCTATAGTAAATTATTCAAAAAATAATTTTCAACTGTCGCAAATTTTAATTGCGCCAGGGATTGCCTTTTCTATAGTAAATTTTGCAAAAAATAATTTTATACTGTCGCAAATTTTAATTGCGCCAGGGATTGCCTTTTCTATTATAGATTATTCAAAAAATAATGTTATACTGTCGCAAATTTTAATTACGCCAGGGATTGCCTTTTCTATAGTAAATTATACAAAAAATAATTTTCAACTGTCGCAAATTTTAATTACGCCAGGTATTGCCTTTTCTATAGTAAATTATTCAAAAAATAGTTTTCTACTGTCACAAATTTTAATTACGCCAGGGATTGCCTTTTCTATAGTAAATTATTCAAAAAATAATTTTCTACTGCCGCAAATTTTAATTACGCCAGGGATTGCCTTTTCTATAGTAAATTATTCAAAAAATAATTTTTTACTGTCGCAAATTTTAATTGCGCCAGGGATTGCCTTTTCTATAGTAAATTATTCAAAAAATAATTTTCTACTGTCGCAAATTGTAATTGCGCCAGGGATTGCCTTTTCTATAGTAAATTGTTCAAAAAATAATTTTCTACTGTCGCAAATTTTAATTACGCCAGGAATTGCCTTTTCTATAGTAAGTTATTCAAAAAATAATTTTCAACTGTCGCAAATTTTAAATACGCCAGGGATTGCCTTTTCTATAGTAAATTATTCAAAAAATAATTTTCTACTGTCATAAATTTTAATTACGCCAGGGATTGCCTTTTCTATAGTAAATTATTCAAAAAATAATTTTATACTGTCGCAAATTTTAAGTGCGCCAGGGATTGCCTTTTCTATAGTAAATAATTCAAAAAATAATTTTTTACTGTCGCAAATTTTAAGTGCGCCAGGGATTGTCTTTTCTATAGTAAATTATTCAAAAAATATTTTTCAACTGTAGCAAATTTTAATTACGCCAGGGATTGCCTTTTCTATAGTAAATTATTCAAAAAATAATTTTCAACTGTCGCAAATATTAATTACGCCAGGGATTGCCTTTTCTATAGTAAATTTTTCAAAAATAATTTTATACTGTCGCAAATTTTAAATACGCCAGGGATTGCCGTTTCTATAGTAAATTATTCAAAAAATAATTTTATACTGTCGCAAATTTTAATTGCGCCAGGGATTGCCTTTTCTATAGTAAATTGTTCAAAAAATAATTTTCTACTGTCGCAAATTTTAATTACGCCAGGAATTGCCTTTTCTATAGTAAGTTATTCAAAAAATAATTTTCAACTGTCGCAAATTTTAAATACGCCAGGGATTGCCTTTTCTATAGTAAATTATTCAAAAAATAATTTTCTACTGTCATAAATTTTAATTACGCCAGGGATTGCCTTTTCTATAGTAAATTATTCAAAAAATAATTTTCAACTGTCGCAAATTGTAATTGCGCCAGGGATTGCCTTTTCTATAGTAAATTTTGCAAAAAATAATTTTTTACTGTCGCAAATTTTAATTGCGCCAGGGATTGCCTTTTCTATAGTAAATTATTCAAAAAATAATTTTCAACTGTCGCAAATTTTAATTGCGCCAGGGATTGCTTTTTCTATAGTAAATTATTCAAAAAATAATTTTCAACTGTCGCAAATTGTAATTGCGCCAGTGATTGCCTTTTATATAGTAAATTTTTCAAAAATTAATTTTCTACTGTCGCAAATTTTAATTACGCCAGGGATTGCCTTTTCTATAGTAAATTATTCAAAAAATAATTTTATACTGTCGCAAATTTTAATTGCGCCAGGGATTGCCTTTTCTATAGTAAATTATTCAAAAAATAATTTTCTACTGTCGCAAATTTTAATTGCGCCATGGATTGCCTTTTCTATAGTAAATTATTCAAAAAATAATTTTCAACTGTCGCAAATTTTAATTGCGCCAGGGATTGCCTTTTATATAGTAAATTATTCAAAAAATAATTTTCAACTGTCGCAATTTTTAATTGCGCCAGGGATTGCCTTTTCTATAGTAAATTATTCAAAAAATAATTTTCAACTGTCGCAAATTGTAATTGCGCCAGGGATTGCCTTTTCTATAGTAAATTTTTCAAAATTAATTTTCTACTGTCGCAAATTTTAATTACGCCAGGGATTGCCTTTTCTATAGTAAATTATTCAAAAAATAATTTTATACTGTCGCAAATTTTAATTGCGCCAGGGATTGCCTTTTCTATAGTATATTATTCAAAAAATAATTTTCTACTGTCGCAAATTTTAATTGCGCCAGGTATTGCCTTTTCTATAGTAAATTATTCAAAAAATAATTTTCAACTGTCGCAAATTTTAATTGCGCCAGGGATTGCCTTTTATATAGTAAATTATTCAAAAAATAATTTTCAACTGTCGCAAATTGTAATTGCGCCAGGGATTGCCTTTTCTATAGTAAATTTTGCAAAAAATAATTTTTTACTGTCGCAAATTTTAATTGCGCCAGGGATTGCCTTTTCTATAGTAAATTATTCAAAAAATAATTTTCAATTGTCGCAAATTTTAATTGCGCCAGGGATTGCCTTTTCTATAGTAAATTATTCAAAAAATAATTTTCAACTGTCGCAAATTGTAATTGCGCCAGGGATTGCCTTTTCTATAGTAAATTTTTCAAAAATTAATTTTCTACTGTCGCAAATTTTAATTACGCCAGGGATTGCCTTTTCTATAGTAAATTATTCAAAAAATAATTTTATACTGTCGCAAATTTTAATTGCGCCAGGGATTGCCTTTTCTATAGTAAATTATTCAAAAAATAATTTTCTACTGTCGCAAATTTTAACTACGGCAGGGATTGCCTTTTCTATAGTAAATTATTCAAAAAATAATTTTTTACTGTCGCAAATTTTAAGTGAGCCAGGGATTGCCTTTTCTATAGTAAATTATTCAAAAAATAATTTTTTACTGTCGCAAATTTTAATTACGCCAGGGATTGCCTTTTCTATGGTAAATTATTCAAAAAATAATTTTTTACTGTCGCAAATTTTAATTGCGCCAGGGATTACCTTTTCTATAGTAAATTATTCAAAAAATAATTTTCTACTGTCGCAAATTTTAATTACGCCAGGGATTGCCTTTTCTATAGTAAATTATTCAAAAAATAATTTTTTACTGTCGCAAATTTTAAGTGCGCCAGGGATTGCCTTTTCTATAGTAAATTTTGCAAAAAATAATTTTTTACTGTCGCAAATTTTAATTACGCCAGGGATTGCCTTTTCTATAGTAAATTATTCAAAAAATAATTTTCTACTGTCGCAAATTTTAATTACGCCAGGGATTGCCTTTTCTATAGTAAATTATTCAAAAAATAATTTTCAAATGTCGCAAATTTTAATTACGCCAGTGATTGCCTTTTCTATAGTAAATTATTCAAAAAATAATTTTCTACTGTCGCAAATTTTAACTGCGCCAGGGATTGCCTTTTCTATAGTAAATTATTCAAAAAATAATTTTCTACTGTCGCAAATTTTAATTACGCCAGGGATTGCCTTTTCTATAGTAAATTATTCAAAAAATAATTTTCAACTGTCGCAAATTTTAATTGCGCCAGGGATTGCCTTTTCTATAGTAAATTTTGCAAAAAATAATTTTATACTGTCGCAAATTTTAATTGCGCCAGGGATTGCCTTTTCTATTATAGATTATTCAAAAAATAATGTTATACTGTCGCAAATTTTAATTACGCCAGGGATTGCCTTTTCTATAGTAAATTATACAAAAAATAATTTTCAACTGTCGCAAATTTTAATTACGCCAGGTATTGCCTTTTCTATAGTAAATTATTCAAAAAATAGTTTTCTACTGTCACAAATTTTAATTACGCCAGGGATTGCCTTTTCTATAGTAAATTATTCAAAAAATAATTTTCTACTGCCGCAAATTTTAATTACGCCAGGGATTGCCTTTTCTATAGTAAATTATTCAAAAAATAATTTTTTACTGTCGCAAATTTTAATTGCGCCAGGGATTGCCTTTTCTATAGTAAATTATTCAAAAAATAATTTTCTACTGTCGCAAATTGTAATTGCGCCAGGGATTGCCTTTTCTATAGTAAATTGTTCAAAAAATAATTTTCTACTGTCGCAAATTTTAATTACGCCAGGAATTGCCTTTTCTATAGTAAGTTATTCAAAAAATAATTTTCAACTGTCGCAAATTTTAAATACGCCAGGGATTGCCTTTTCTATAGTAAATTATTCAAAAAATAATTTTCTACTGTCATAAATTTTAATTACGCCAGGGATTGCCTTTTCTATAGTAAATTATTCAAAAAATAATTTTATACTGTCGCAAATTTTAAGTGCGCCAGGGATTGCCTTTTCTATAGTAAATAATTCAAAAAATAATTTTTTACTGTCGCAAATTTTAAGTGCGCCAGGGATTGTCTTTTCTATAGTAAATTATTCAAAAAATATTTTTCAACTGTAGCAAATTTTAATTACGCCAGGGATTGCCTTTTCTATAGTAAATTATTCAAAAAATAATTTTCAACTGTCGCAAATATTAATTACGCCAGGGATTGCCTTTTCTATAGTAAATTTTTCAAAAAATAATTTTATACTGTCGCAAATTTTAAATACGCCAGGGATTGCCGTTTCTATAGTAAATTATTCAAAAAATAATTTTATACTGTCGCAAATTTTAATTGCGCCAGAGATTGCCTTTTCTACAGTAAATTATTCAAAAAATAATTTTATACTGTCGCAAATTTTAATTACGCCAGGGATTGCCTTTTCTATAGTAAATTATTCAAAAAATAATTTTTTACTGTCGCAAATTTTAATAACGCCAGGGATTGCCTTTTTTATAAAATAAATTTCTCACAAAATAATTTTTTACTGTCGCAAATTTTAATTACGCCAGGGATTGCCTTTTCTATAGTAAATTATTCAAAAAATAATTTCCTACTGTCGCAAATTTTAATTACGCCAGGGATTGCCTTTTCTATAGTAAATTATTCAAAAAATAATTTTATACTGTCGCAAATTTTAATTACGCCAGGGATTGCCTTTTCTATAGTAAATTATTCAAAAAATAATTTTTTACTGTCGCAAATTTTAATTGCGCCAGGGATTGCCTTTTCTATAGTAAATTATTCAAAAAATAATTTTCTACTGTCGCAAATTTTAAGTGCGCCAGGGATTGCCTTTTCTATAGTAAATTATTCAAAAAATAATTTTTTACTGTCGCAAATTTTAAGTGCGCCAGGGATTGCCTTTTCTATAGTAAATTATTCAAAAAATAATTTTCTACTGTCGCAAATTTTAAATATCCCAGGGATTGCCTTTTCTATAGAAAATTTCTCACAAAATAATTTTTTACTGTCGCAAATTTTAATTGTGCCAGGGATTGCCTTTTCTATAGTAAATTATTCAAAAAATAATTTTCTACTGTCGCAAATTTTAATTACGCCAGGGATTGCCTTTTCTATAGTAAATTATTCAAAAAATAATTTTATACTGTCGCAAATTTTAATTACGCCAGGGATTGCCTTTTCTATAGTAAATTTTTCAAAAAATAATTTTATACTGTCGCAAATTTTAATTGCGCCAGGGATTGCCTTTTCTATAGTAAATTATTCAAAAAATAATTTTCAACTGTCGCAAGTTTTAATTACGCCAGGGATTGCCTTTTCTATAGTAAATTATTCAAAAAATAATTTTTTACTATCGCAAGTTTTAATTGCGCCAGGGATTGCCTTTTCTACAGTAAATTATTCAAAAAATAATTTTTTACTGTCGCAAATTTTAATTACGCCAGGGATTGCCTTTTCTATAGTAAATTATTCAAAAAATAATTTTTTACTGTCGCAAATTTTAATTACGCCAGGGATTGCCTTTTATATAGTAAATTTTTCAAAAAATAATTTTATACTGTCGCAAATTTTAATTACGCCAGGGATTGCCTTTTCTATAGTAAATTATTCAAAAAATAATTTTTTACTGTCGCAAATTTTAATTACGCCAGGGATTGCCTTTTCTATAGTAAATTATTCAAAAAATAATTTTTTACTGTCGTAAATTTTAAATACTCCAGGGATTGACTTTTCTATAGTAAATTTTTCAAAAATAATTTTTTACTGTCGCAAATTTTAATTACGCCAGGGATTGCCTTTTCTATGGTAAATTATTCAAAAAATAATTTTTTACTGTCGCAAATTTTAATTGCGCCAGGGATTACCTTTTCTATAGTAAATTATTCAAAAAATAATTTTCTACTGTCGCAAATTTTAATTACGCCAGGGATTGCCTTTTCTATAGTAAATTATTCAAAAAATAATTTTTTACTGTCGCAAATTTTAAGTGCGCCAGGGATTGCCTTTTCTATAGTAAATTTTGCAAAAAATAATTTTTTACTGTCGCAAATTTTAATTACGCCAGGGATTGCCTTTTCTATAGTAAATTATTCAAAAAATAATTTTCTACTGTCGCAAATTTTAATTACGCCAGGGATTGCCTTTTCTATAGTAAATTATTCAAAAAATAATTTTCAAATGTCGCAAATTTTAATTACGCCAGTGATTGCCTTTTCTATAGTAAATTATTCAAAAAATAATTTTCTACTGTCGCAAATTTTAATTGCGCCAGGGATTGCCTTTTCTATAGTAAATTATTCAAAAAATAATTTTCTACTGTCGCAAATTTTAATTACGCCAGGGATTGCCTTTTCTATAGTAAATTATTCAAAAAATAATTTTCAACTGTCGCAAATTTTAATTGCGCCAGGGATTGCCTTTTCTATAGTAAATTTTGCAAAAAATAATTTTATACTGTCGCAAATTTTAATTGCGCCAGGGATTGCCTTTTCTATTATAAATTATTCAAAAAATAATGTTATACTGTCGCAAATTTTAATTACGCCAGGGATTGCCTTTTCTATAGTTAATTATACAAAAAATAATTTTCAACTGTCGCAAATTTTAATTACGCCAGGTATTGCCTTTTCTATAGTAAATTATTCAAAAAATAATTTTCTACTGTCACAAATTTTAATTACGCCAGGGATTGCCTTTTCTATAGTAAATTATTCAAAAAATAATTTTTTACTGTCGCAAATTTTAATTGCGCCAGGGATTGCCTTTTCTATAGTAAATTATTCAAAAAATAATTTTTTACTGTCGCAAATTTTAATAACGCCAGGGATT
>CAWVNZ010001678.1:53445-115599 GCA_963930735.1 Dioctria linearis | reverse complement strand
GCATTGGAGAATTGCTCTTACATAATTATATGGCTTATAATTAGGGTGCAGTTTTACATTACATGCAGTTTTTAATTTCGATAGTTTGCAATTAGCCAGTTATGTATGTAAAATTGATACACTTGAATCCGACAATTATTTTTTGTCAATTTGCGTCGCCTTTTCATTATTTTAATTACAGTTTTCAATGTCACTCTACTATTATTGTGACACTAACTGAATTCTTTAATCTGCTGGAAGTGTCGCGCGGCCTATAAGTCCGCACCAATATTATTTACCTTTTATGTTTATTGTAAACGATTCTACTTCTATGAGCTGCTGTATATTCCTGAGAATGCAGTAGAGTACACGTTAGCCGGCCACCAACTCTCCTCTATGTGTTTGTATCTGATATTGTAGTTTGCGTTCCCACAGACCGCATGTGCGCGGTAATAAAATCAACAACAAATCAAAAAAAGAAATGCTGTTATTAATAATTAATTAGTAGTATTGTTAGGATGAATATATGAGTTTGTACAAACTCTTGATTTGTCACAACTAATAAAAAGGGGATTCCGGGTCAATATAACAATAGATCAATTAAACAGTTTTATTGTGCTTTATTTTCAGCAACGATAATGAAGAAGAGTACTGAACAAAATAAATTTAATAAACAACAACAATAATAAAAATAATTAATGCACTTGGTTCAACTTTTTTTCATTGCTGGTGGTGGAGGTGCTGGAACCAAAGAAGGATAAGGTCAATATGAAAAATATACTGGTTTCTCTTATGGTGTTCTGGTGTGGTATGAACTTCACTGTAGTTCAGGAATATACAAATATAATAAACCTTACTGCAGTTCATTATACATTATATGCCATTCTTCTATGCTTTAATGTATCATACAAGTGGTTGGTGTGGTGAATCCTTTGGTTAGGACCGGATAGATAGTATCACTTTATTGTACTGTACTTCTGAGATAGTATCAGCTTATTGTACTGTACTTTTCAACTGTAGTTTATTGTATTACGAGTGGAGTTTGAATGGTATGACAGTCGCCAGTTAATGCGTTACGACTGTTGTGTCAAGAATGCAATTTACTGTGTTGCACTCAAATGATCAGAACGACTGACGAATATCCCTAATATGCACAGCCTTTTTATAATAAAATTCTCAGCAAGTTATTGGGAATGCCTGCTTTGATTTTTTGAAGCAAAGTGATTTAATTTACATTTAAAGTGTTTAATTTTAGTGCGCGTTCGCACAAGTTTTTCTTATTTGTATGAACAACTATGACGTCGTTCTTTCATAATAGAAATTAGAAAATGAAACAATTATTTTATCCGGAAGGTTAATGCGTACTTTTTGTTTTTGGTTCGGAGTTAACTCCCAACCCAAGCTCCGAACCAAAGAAGCAAACTCCTGTTCTTGTTGTATGAGTCATTGTTTCCCGAAAGCTTCATTTACGAATTTTTGTTTGTTCTTTTATGTTCCAGGATTTAGCTCCCAATGCACCTGCTTCCTGTTAGAAGCACTAGTGTTCCAGGATACCTTTTTTGGGGTTTGTTTTGGCTGCGAATGGATATACCGGTAAGTGATAATCTCGAATTAATTGTAAGAATACAGTATGGTTATTTTCATTATAAATGCACAACAATATGAACTTTTCAACTCAGCGACCAGAGATGTTTTGTCAGTACAGTTATATTCGATCGCCTACCGCATAGAAGTTCAATGATAGATAATACATACATTTTGCAAAATCATTGATATTATTTATGGTGAATTTCAGCCATTTTCATTAAATTCATTAATTTTACCAGATGTATGTGATATGAAATTTTTGCTTTCTCTCAAGTTCTGAACTTACCATAATATCCATTCATTGATATCGGTTAAGCAGGAATCATCTCCCTCAAAAGCTTCCACTTCAAATAGGAAACCTTCAATAGCCACACAAGTTGTCGCAACAAATAATTCATTGTTTTCCATTATTACCCTAAATTTCCCAACAGAATTTCACTTCGCGATTTGTGAAGTTTTACGTTTGTTGCTTCACTAAACAAAAATAGGATACCTAAATTCTCGGAGCCAGGACATACTGGAATGAAATGGTTCTGGTCCTAACAAGGTCTGATGTTTTCGGAAAAATGACTCAGAAACAAAAAATAAAATACCCTATTTGGTGCTAAAAAAATGTTTGTAGGTCGTCATGATTTCACATATAAGGCAAGTATAAAATTGGCATGATTTTAATCTTCACAACATGTTAAAATAGAACCTGAATAAAAGGCTGTAAAGCTATAGGATTATTATCGCTCAAAAGCATGGCAATGTTCTGCGATGATTTCTTCGGAATTTAGAAAACCATACACAATTATAACTGTTTTTGATTTGTAAGTCAACCGATATCCTTTCCTTGTTGGTATGCATATGTGTATAAAAGGTAAAACACAGAAAGAGAGACGATATCTTCCTTTATGCAATACTCTTGTAAAAATATATGAATGCCGAACACGTCTTATAACAATTTTTCAAAGTTTTATGGGGAGACCGCTATAAGTAATTTCAGATGTCGATGTTGCTCAAGGTCGTTGATTATCCTTTATTTACAGAAATCGTATCTCTTACTAAAATATCTCTTTTTCAACTAAAAACTTGACTTCAGTAAATAAATCATCGTATCTGGTCCAACAATCCACGCTAGCTGTTTTCATCGATGCAGCAGGTGCTTTCAATAATGTTCTTATACATAAGTTATGTTAACAAGACATGGAGTGAGCCGGTCCTTAATAGACTGGATCGTTCAAATGTTGAACAATAAAACTATGTTTGCCGAACTGGGCGGGGTAACCAGAGTAAAAAGAGTCCAGAAGGGCACCCATATAGGCGGTATTTTATCACATTTGTTGTGGGTACTCATAACGGATGATCTCCTGCTTAAAATCAAAGCAGGGTGTTACGCAGACGACCTAGTGATCTTAGTCAGTAGTAGCTACTAGTCTGAATTCCGCGGACTGGTGCAGAGCGCAATTGGGTAGTCACAAACTGGGCTGCGGACTTACAAAAAAATGGAAACATTCCAAGATTGAACCTGCCCTCTATCTGCTCCACACGTTTGGAACTGCATGACCGGGTATGGTATCTAGATAACACATTAGATAGAAGACTAAGATAAAAACGATACCTTGAGGGCAGAGCGAATCAAGTTCTTAGAGCTTTTGCGATGCGACGCAGATCAATAGAGAAAAAGTTCGGACGTAAACCAGGGAGGATCCTATGGACCTATACTAGCCTAATCTGACCCGTGATAACCTACGGTTCTGTGCAGTGGTGGAAGGCACTGGTGTTCACCAATTATCGTAAGTTATCGTCTGTTGTTGCGTTGAGGCTGCATATCAATCCGAGCTTGGATTTACACTGGCATAAGGGTTCCACATGAATCCATTTTTGAACTCGTGCAGCACATCGTACCTAACAGTATGCGACAATGCAGAAACGCAACAAAAAAAAAACTAAAGTTCCAGGTAGGGTAGAATGGAAATCAAATTGCGTTCTTCAACCATTGACAAGCTCGATCATAAAATACAGAGGGCTCCAAACCGGAACAAAACACACGAGCAGTTTTTTTCGCCGAAAGCCTCATATAAAAACTGCCATACACCATGAAAGCCATCTCACGGCTTTCCAGGTGGAAATCTTGGTCATCTTTTAAGGTGAGAAGAAACTGAGAGCAAGGAGTTTGCAATCTGCTCTGGCAGCCGAAAAATTGCCGGCAAAGCCATATTAAAACTATTCTCCACATCCAGACTTGTATTGGAATCTAAACCCACCCTGGGCTCTTGCGGAACAGCAGTGTATTGGAGCATTGTATGCTAGTTCACAGCGATATTTACAGGAATGAAAAGGTGGACGAACTTGGTTGCCTTGGTGCAATCTGACAGGTAGCATCCTCCACAATTGGGATCGCACCAAAACACTTTATCTCTAATATCCCGGCTTGGGGCGACTGCAAACACAGTCGCCTTTGGTTAGATTTCCCTTCAGGTAGAATTACAAAGAGCTGTGTGGCAGGCCTAATCCAAAAGAAATGATATGGTTTCTAGGGCTAATGAAGGCTGCCCTTCTCATCTCAGGGACCACCTACACAGGTTACAGCTTGTTGCTTTCAAGATTTAAAACGTACCGTGTCTTTTATTCTCAGATGTTGTTATTTATAGTTTTTAATTTATCCCTACTAAGTATAAGAATTAAAAGAATTTAACTGTCAGCAACTCAATTATTTCGACCTTGCACATTCCAAGCATGGAACTTCGTTCGGGTCCTGGCATCAAATAAATGGTAAGAATTGTTCCGACAGCAAAATGAGGCATGCTACAATATAGTACATTACCTCTTACAAGGTGTTTTCTCATTCTTTCGTGAAAGGAAATTTGTTAGTCATAATCATCAATTGTGGCAATGAAATTGTCGAAGTTATTTGATATTTCTAGCTTTTGGCTCTGATATTTTTTGTAGTGTAAAGCATTTGCAAGCCTGGGTGCTTTTTAGTTTTGGTGTCATTTACGTTGCATTTCTACAATTTCATTTTGCAATGATTTATGGGATAGTGATGATTACTTACACCTGCTATGGCCTACGTTTCAGACCCCCGTCAGAGGTCTTCAATCAATTAATAAATCTATCGGGTACATTCGCAAAAATTCATCAAATCGTCTGGTAAACTAATACAAATAGAAAAAAATATTAGAGCTAAAATAATACTAATACCTACAAAATGCGAACTCCTCAAGTACTAAGTTTTACTACATACTTCTTATTGAGTACTTTACCTCCATCTAAATACTAATCAATAATAATGCATGTTAACAAAAATTCCTCACTCATTTTGATAGCTGCAACAAATAAAAGTCTGGAACACAAAATTGACAGTTCGATACAGTCAGTACGGAATAAAGTTTGTCGCCGCTTTCGGACACACTTAAACTTTAATTAAATATTAAATTGTTTTATTTGTAACTTAATTTTAGATGTGACCCTATATTACTATTACTGAAACCTACAGAATTGAGGCGTTCTCGCGTTAGTCTCAATAAGAATATTTTTCATACACTAGGATACACTAGCGATGAAAAGTTTATAACTTACGTTGATAATAAATTTTTTAATCTTCTTTTCAATGCTTCAATGTATTGTTAACAAAATACGAAAATATGCCGATTGTTCTTAATATTCAATACATTGTAATTATCTAATATTCTTAATTCCACATTGACAGTTCAATTTCCAGAAAAGCTACACTTTCGGTGTTGGTGAGATAAGAAATTGATTGTTTTGTCCAGACAGTCCTTACACAGCTGATATCCCACAATTCCTAACCTCAGTGTGCAAACAGTTCTATAAATGGTTCCATTCGTCCTTTCCATAGCCCCCCGTTAAACAGTTCCTTTTCTCTCTGCTGCTGCTTTTCTCGTACAAAAGAAAGTCATTCCACTCTGTTCAAATATAGTTCAATTTGATTGGATATTTATTTGTAGAGACTTTCAAGACACTTTTTATTCTACATTCTTACATATGGATACTTTTCTGTGTTATATATATATATACCAAAGTATATATGTCGCCAAAGAATTGGTGAAATTACGGAGAGGTTTTTGTTTTTATCTCACGACGCAGGTCTCATGAATCAATTTGTCCCAAATGAACACAGAAGCAGAAATGCCGATGCACTATTCTATGCGAAGTTAACTATGTAGGTATATGTGCCAGGATTGGAAGCAAAATTAAAGCTAATTGATTTCGTTGAATGCTTGTCGCTTTCACTTAAATTCTTGCTGCCTTCTTTCGAAGGTCTACTAGAATCTGAATGACCCTTATAAAACTTCTAGAAATATTATATAAACTAAAGGCACTACCATGATTCGAAAATGGTCTTTATATACCCTTTAGTCATAATATGTAACCTTTGGTAATGTTATATATCTTAATTATAGTCACAAAAAACAGACGTTAGTGTTCTTATATACCCTTTGGTTATATTATGTTATATAAATAAAAACAGTTTTATAATGGCTCCATTCGACACTAAAAGTAATTTGCTTTTGTAACGATCACCGTAGTTACAAAAGAGCCACCAACAAATTTTACGATATTTTATAGTGGGTATACGTATTACCGAAAGTTTCCAATTTTTATTAAAGTCACCTAAATTACTGAAAGTTGTCGAGTTATATAAGGGTAACCACGGATACCGCAATAAACACTTATTACCAATAAGTTTATAACGTGGTGATCAAAACAATTATAAAACTTTCTTATATACCTTCTAGTAATGGTTACTCTAAGTTATATAGCCTGGTGATTGAAACATTTCCTTCACCAACTTATAAAACCTTTAGTAACTTATTTCCACGATAACCATTAGTAACCTAAAAAACTCCAATATAACTACATCACCAATTGGTAATATTTTAAAACTCTTATATAACCAGTGAAATTCTTATGTAACCGAGTAACCATTATATACCCCTAATAAAACTACCCATCACCTTCAGTCACCAAAAATTGGAAAAATTGTTACTTGGGCCAGAGGGAACAGTAGTGGAATTAATTCTCGAAAGTGGTTAGCCATAGGTTTCCCATTAATTAATTATATACATTAATAAATAGTAAAAGAAAATTATGCAATTTAATTTTATTTCGTTTTTAAAAATGCATATTTTAGTTCTCATTGGTTGGTGCAGGGGTCTAAAACCCACACTATTATTTTTATAAACATATATGACACTATGAGATGAGATGCTGCACTACTTATCTCTCTGCATATAGTTTTTTCGGGAAGAGTGCAGCGAGAGATGAACCAAACCTAAATTATAATGCTAGATTGAATTTATATCTGATATGCTGGCGGATGATCAAGCATTATGAAGAAATACTCTAAAAATTCCTAACTGCTATAGACGGGTTTGCCCAAAAACTAATGAGTTTGTTGCTGTTCGATTGCTACTAGGGAAGATTCTACGTTATCTCCTAATTGAATTTCAGAACTGGAGTAATGTCTTATCCGAGGATCATTTCTCAAATATAGTGTTTTCCTCTATCTTTCAAGTAAAGCCTATAGCTTCCTTACTTTAGAACTGATGTTCTTGTGGAATGAAGTTCTGCTTTCTGTATACAAGTTGGGAAACCACTATCCCATCAATATCTCTTATTAGAAATGGATACCTAAGGGTTCCTGTTCCAGAATATTGGACTTTATATGGTACATATGTGTACCATGCCATATCTTATAATTATACGATTTCTTATTGTACAATAGTGCGTACTATGTAATTGATTTTATCATATCAATGTTTTATGATAGTGGTTCAATTTGTTTTCAAAAAAAAAAAAATTAAATAAAAATCACTAGTTTTCATAAATTACTTGGGATATTATTGTATTCTCCGCCGCGCGTGAATGTGTGGGTATGTGTGCATATGTGTGTGTATGTGGGTGGGTGCATATGTGTGTGTATGTGGGTGGGTGTATGTGTGGGTGGGTGTGTCACATGCCTGTGTGCGACCTCCCCTCCACCACCCTTCTCCCACTACTAGTATTTGGCTGACGATACTAGTTTAATAAATATGATGCGTTGATATATTTCATTTGCTTATTTTATTATTTGCCTGGAGAGCCAGCCGGCATTTATGTATTTAGATGCCGGCATTTAAGTAAATGCCTAGGCAGATAATGGTAAAAGAAAGATATCAATACGATTTTCATTGAATGCCGGCATTTAATTAGATGACTAGGCTTTTAATTAAATGCCGGCTTTTAATTAAATGCCGGATTTTATTAGATGCCTACGACATATACATTTAAATATATAAAAAAAGATCTAATTTTATTGAAAAAATCAAAAAACATTAGTGTTTTTATATTAATTTCCACCACTGTATATATAGGTTATTCCAAGAAATATGGGCCAAACTAAAACAGATGAAAGGAGAGCTTATTTGGGATCAAAAACATCATTACAAATTTTTCCATTTGAAAAAAAAACGATTTTTTTCATTTTTTTTTTTGTTATTTATTTGAATTTTATAACTAATCACTTTGTCAAAAGTGCACACTTGGCGCATTCTAATAATAAGTAAAAACTTTCCCAGAAGCTCTGATTTCCAAAGTATATAAATATGTGCATCATGGATGAACTGGGATATCCAGCAGAATAATTTCTAAAACGATTTTGTGGTGCGAGGTTATCGAATAAAATCTCTTGCGATTATTGTAGAAACGCGTGTGTTCCCTGAGGACTTTATTTGGAGCATATGGTACATAGCACCTACCACATTTTTAAGCGAGCAAATTTTGAGAATCTTTTCTTGTAACTTCTTCTTCATCAGAATCCAGCCATATTATCATAGTGGAAACTATTAGGTTCCTGTCATCTATTAAACGAAAAAAATGTTCTAGATTGTGATGCTTTCCCAATATCAAATCTTTCACCAACTAATATATATCATTCTCAGATTTATTTAAACAATTATCAAGTCTAGACAAATGACAATTATATTCAACCCATTAACAAAAGTGTTTAACTTATAGCAAATATATTTAAACCTTGAACGAAAGATTTTAAACCTTTAACAAATATATTTAAACCTATAATGAATAAGTTTAAACCATTTACAAAAACACTTAAGGCTATAGAAAATAATATCACATCTTTAGCAAATTTATTTAAACTCTTTACAAATTTATTTGAAATATTTTATTTAAAGTTAAGTAAACATTTCATAATATAAGTCTTACTTTTTGGTGGAAGGATTGACCATCCACCTCCTTATACCTGCAATTTGTGCTAAAACGTGTCTATAAACTGAGAAACAACGCTCGGTGTACACCCAGTATGTAGCACATTGGAACTCAATATTGAAATTGTGAAAAATGTACTCAGTATATAAGTTTATTGCAATATAACCCGAGCTATAAATCATAATCAGTTAATACACGAACCCTTTAGAATTTGGCTGGAAATTTGTCTGACATTTAATATTTTACACTTGTCAAGTTGAAGTGTCTATTTCGTTTATTTTCCATATCGACATGTAATTTCAACAATATTTCTTCACGTTTTGTATGTGCGCGGAGATTTCGTAAGTCAAATGATAAATTAAATCGCAAATCAAGTGATAAATCAAATGTAAGCTCTCTAATTAATTTATTAGTATCGTAAACCGCAAGTGTGTCTCCGAAATTGTATTTTGCAATTGACATAATTGCAATATCAATATTAAGATTGCAAGTCTGTCTTCGGAATTAGGGATAAGAAAAACCATCATTATATAGTTGGTGCAGCCATTACGTGTCATTTGTTTCAGGCTATCTTCGACTACTGAGAGAAACTCTTTTCATGTCACCTAGAACTGAACGTGCGTGTGCCTTCTTTTTACAAAACGTTTTTTTTTTCGATAGGATTTAACATGAACGAGTAAGGATGCGCACATTTCAGTGTTAAATTCATTTGAGATAACACATCGCAAACTTGTTGTGTTTTGAATATTATCGAATAATTCATAACTAAAAAAGCGCTATTAACCGATAAATTTGTTTGTTGTGCGCCCATTTTCCGTAGTTTTATTGATGATTTATACGTATCATACCACTAGTTTCCTTTGAAGTTCCATAATCAGAAGGATCTTCATCTTGAGTTGCCTGCGCTAAGATCTTCACTACTACTCATATTATTATTTTACCGCTGATAAAGAAATCGTCCATGTACTTCACTCTATCACTGTGCAATTGCATCAAACACCCTTTCAATACTAAATGCAATATTTTTTTTCAAATACATAAATCTGTTCTCTTACTCGTAATTTTAAGATAAACAATGAAAGCATTTTTACTTTTTCTTCAACTATAATATAGCCATAAAATAAGAGATATAAAGTTTATTGAACTCAATAGAATTTTTAAGTTTACGAAGGAACTAGGTTTAAACTTTTTATTAAAGGGTTAAATTTATATGATAAAGGTTTAGATCTTTTTGTTAACGGTTGAAACTTTTGTTTAAAGTTAAAATATATTTGTTGACTGTTTAAATATATTTGCTATAAGTTTAAATTCATTTGTTAATGAGTTCAATATAATTGTCATTTGGCTAAACTTATCTAATAATGGTTTAAATAAATCTGAGAACACTATATTATGAGTTATGTAATGATAGTAAGTTTCAATACATTTAGAATTGTTAACTATATCTTTACGGTGAGTGCAAGTAATTGAGTCTTCTTGTGGCCTTCCTGTTGTCGATACAATTATTTCTTCCGAAATGTTTGGAAATAGGAAGTCTAATGCTGCTTCAGTCAAACGAAAATTTTGTTTGAACTCGACACCGCTGTAATTATTCACAACTCTCTCAATATAATTGTCCACGTGCAGAGGTTCTCTTTTTACATTGGTGACTACTTTTAATAATAGTAATGCTTCCGCATAGCTTTCATCGTCACAATTCAAATCAGAAGTAGATCTAATAAAATAAAAATGTTATGAGTTAAGTATTTTAATTTAGTAACAATAATTCTTGCTACATTTCGTGCGTTTTCCATTAATTCGTCGTCCAAATACAACACCAACAAAACGAATCCTTTTCCCTTGCTCATCTCGGATTAATATATAGTTCTAATTTAAATTTTTTAATAAAATATCTGATTTAAGTATTAATTAACTTGTACAGTCAATATAATGACAATTCTAAAACTTTTAGATAACTCAACTCGTTCCTAAACCTCAAACAAAGTATATTTTGTCTATATTTTTTTATATAACAAATTCATTATATTACTTAAAATTTTAAGCATATAAAAGAACAACATTCAATGAATATTTTCTAAAATTTCATTCAAAAATGTCGAAAATTCACCTGGCGGGCCTGGTTTGCGGAGACCACTAAAAAAAAGTGTTCTCGGGGTGGTCAGGCTAAATAATGATAGCCTAATCGAATATTAAAAGAACAATTCTTTTCTGTTAGTAGATAAGCATAACTCGTAACTGCACGTAAGATTTTTAAAAAAAATTTAAATTAGAATTTTTGCCAGAGCTGTGTTCAAAACAGTACAATTTTTCGTACAATTTACACTACATATAGTCTTGTGAAATTAATTGTAATTGCAAAAAAAAAAAACTTTGGTGGCTCAGTCACTAGTCAAACCTATTTTGAAGGGGTGTGCAAAATTTCAATAAGATTACTTTTTGAGAAATAGTGTCCACCGTGTTCAGAAGGACTGGGTTTAGAAAAAGCAGGTTTGAAGTAGGAATAAAAGGAAACAAATTTTTAAAGCAAAGATCATGCTGCAGTTGCAATATCCACGTCATATTAAAATAAGTGACCCTATGAAAGTGCCAGAGGCGAGCGAGAGAGACAGACAAACAACAGCTAAGCGGCTGCCTGAATATACTTGCGTCGCTGAGGATAATTCCCCCCACTCTCTCCTAGACTTTTACTCCGATTGACTTGAAACTATGGGAGAATATTCTAGACATATTGTGCTATTGATAACAAAATTTAAAAATATGGTTTTGTTAAACTTCGAAACCCTTTGTTCCGTCAAAAAATATATAAATAAAAACCACATGAAAACTCATTACATGTTTCTTCCAGTGCCATAGCATTTCGTGGCACTCCACAGGCACTGCCTTGAGAAATTTGGGCCATTAGCCTCACATTAAACAAATAAAATAAAAACCACAGTTAAATGTTAAATGTAAATAAAAAGTAAAAGTCTCAGATAACTACGATCATTACGATCTGAGACTTTTACATGAAAATTCCACTTACAACCCCACACGGTGCACCAAAGAGTTTCCAAGTTCATAATCTGCAAATATAAACATAAAATACATTGATGAATATAAAAAACCAAGGACAGACAAAAATATTATCATTTCACGGCAGCCGCGGTCAACATCCAGTGACATTTGATAGTTGGTACGTTGTCTTCTTCCTCCATTCAGTAATGGATACCTCCACTAACCAGTGACAAAAAAAATCTCCATGGCGACGTGCGGATGTTGCATGGCATCAATGCAAAGGCAACCGACAGACGCACAGCTCTTATTGTATTTCTGCCTATAAATATCGAGCTGCTACAGTAGCAAATCACTTGTAATTTGAGCGGCCAACAAGATAGATCGGCAGCGATAAACCGGCATTAAGTCTTGAATAACCGATAAAGAAGAATTGACCTTATCATTATTACTAACAAAGTTTATTAATAAAATTATTTTTTCACCACCCCCAAATCCTGGCAGAATTTATGAGCAGTGGATGCAACTAACTTTGTTTAAATAAAATACCTATAAGAATTTCATTCCAATTAATTTTTTATATATTATAGGTTAATACCAGTGAAGTATTTATCATTATTTGTTGAACTTTTGGAATTTACCCGCGAAGGATTATTTTTGGATCACTACTTGAATTATAATAAGTCGTTCAATTTTATTTTCTTATCATGTTTATGTTGTTTTTATTTTGAAGTATTACAAATATCATAAGGACGCATTGAATTTCTAGGTTAAGGCAAGTTTTGTGAAAAATAAAAGGTAAAATACTGCCATTAAAAGTTCTTCCAGTATTAACTGTTACACCGGCTCCTCCTTTTTATGTAAAGCCCATATTGGCACTTCACACCACTTAAGACAATTTGACATGATTTTGACATACCGAAAGCTATAGCTGCAATTACATTTTGGAACGCACTTCTGATCAGATAAGGTTAGACTTAATTTTTTCTCTATCACACAATATTCCATGATTCGTTTGTAATATTCGTTCTTTTATTTATATCAGATAGTCTGCACTTATACTTGATGAATTTCAATGTTACGTAGATTTACATGTCGAAATATATATGGCAATACGAAATTACTCTCTTTTTCAATGCAGTCCTTTTTGTGAATTCGATAAATATCGAATGAGTTCGTGTATTCGTTTGATAAGTATTATGGATTGGAAATTCTTCGGTAGTAGTGAAGACGAAGTTCAATATGCTTCATGACGAAATTCCTCTTATTAGCAGAAGTTGAACGTACTTCTTATACAATGCGGATTTTAGCGTGTAGTTTATAGTGGGACTCAAATTAGATTCAACATCGACTGTTTGAACCTACTGGTTGTTGTGAAACTTTCCGGATTCCAAGCATTGGCCTGCGCGTCCAGTGTGTGTATACGGTCAAAGCTATAATACAATTTAAAATTCTAATCTTAGAATATTAAATTTCTTTCGTATATTATAAAAAAAATGTTAGTTTTTGGTGTGGCATTATCAATGAGAGGGAGCTGAAATTTTGTACCCGGACTATAAACAAAAAGTAAAATTAAGTTCGAAATGAGACAAATCGGGCAACTCCTTCGTAGGGTCACCATAGAAAAATTTCGTTTTCATTAAATATTTGGACTCTCCCCGTAAACGCGTTAACAAGTGCGTTGCCGATTTATTTCATTTTTGAAATTTTATTTACAATTTCTGTGAGAACGTTGTGTGCAAAATTTCACCGCTCTTTGTTGACGTGTTCTCAAGCAGTGTAATACAAATATATAGTGAAATACCAAAGTTTTGTGTGAGAACACCAAGAATGGCTCGACGGATTCGATCAATTTTTCAACCTGTATTTGCAATTTTTATGAAAACACCGTGTACAAAATTTGAACTCTCCACGTCGACGCGTTTTGAGGCAGGTTTCAAATATATAATGTAAAACGGAAGTTTTGTATGGCAAAACCAAGAAGGGATTGTCTGATTATGAAATTTTATTTGCTACTGTTATTAAAACACTATGAACCAAATTTCAGCTCTCAATGTCCATCAGTTCTTAGGCAGTGCACAAATATGTAGTGAAAAACGAAATTTTTGTATGGCAATCCTACGAAGGAGATGGCCGATTGATCCTATTTTCGAACAAAAATTTACTTATTTTTAAAAAAAAAGTCCACTGCAAAATTTCAGCAGTTTAATGTCGATTTCGATGGGACCATTTCAGTGTTGCACTATTCCTGACAGCGGAGAACTGGGAGCACTGAAGTACATCGAACATATTTCCGGCATATGCCTTGTATTTGTGGACACATGTGTTATATACACGGAACTGGCAAATGTAATAAATGTTTTTTATTGATATATTGAAAGAAATTTCTTCTTAATCTTTATGCAAATGACATAACCTTTTAATTCATTTAACTTAAAAATTCCACAAATAATCGCGACAATACACTTTAACAGGGCAGATGACAATTCAACTTGAATATGTATTTGTAAGTAGGTGTTGCACTTCTACTATAAAAGTTACCACATCGAACATTTTCAGTGCTGCACTGTTAGACAGCACTGGTGTTGCACTGAAGTCCCATCGAAATCGACATAAATGAAAGCGTTCTCGAGTTATTGCGGTATCTATCACTTAAGTTATACACAATTTTCCGCGTCTTTGGTGCCGTCTCCCACCACTTTCCTACCAACTAAATTTTCTGCCATTTTTACCATTAATCATGAAAGAAAATTCTCTATTGCCACACTAAAAATCAGCTTTAATGAAATCACGTAACTTAACCGGTTTTTTTCGCGGCCATCCCCCAGCGCCCTCCACCACTGGAAGCCTGGTAGAATTCGGAATAAGCTATCATCCATGTTAAGAGAGTCTGGAAAAGTTTGTTTATGAAATGACGTAAATAATTTGGTCGACAGCTCTTAGTCTATAACCTACCCGAATCAAAAATGTTGCCAAAAATGCCATCATTACATAGAATTCCACATTAACGCCCAAAAAATCAACAGAGTGAAGCAAGCTGTTTACCCTGAATTATACCAAGTATTCATAGATGTTGTGCATACTAATCACAAGATCGCAATCTAGATATGTTACCTGCATAATCGTACGGAACAACACTAAAATAATTAATTATTCCACTTCTGTTTATAATGCTCGTGCTGTATATGGCAGGTTTGATTGAAAAATAAATTAATCCCTAACGTAATCCTGCTAGAATAGCTTTAGCAAAAAAAAGTCATTTGTCTTCCTATACCTGGCAATGCATGCGCCCTTACATCATCATCACTTCCGGTTTCATAGAAGGATGACAGCTTATAGACCTTAATGTTAGGAAAGAGCTGTGTGGAACAAATGTGTGGGCTCGATTGGGTCAGATACTCAGATTGGTGTGGTGTAATCTACGTCTGAATGTTTGATATGCATACTATACAAAGGATAGGACGGCAGAAAATGAACCGCAACTGAGAATTAATGAATTCCGCCAGATGGATTTATTCGCAGAGGGAGAATTCGCTTTGCTTGTAGTTTTACAGAGATCCAAAACTCCACAAATTCATTCCTATAAAATACAACCTCCCGCAATCTCCTGCTCTGACTGGGAGTATTACATATAGTCTTTAGATAGAATTCAAACACTGCTTTAATTGGAAACTTGAGCCAAAGGAACGTCTCCATTTTTATCACCAGAGTTTATTTGATATCATTTTTACCTCTACCTATGACCATATAACACGTACTGGATAAAATAAAATATTGGTAAAACTTGGTGAATGAAAACTGACATGCATTGGATGAAGCACTTTCCTATAAATAAATAGAAACACAAATTTTATATTTTTCGGAAAAAAAAAGATTAGATATGACAAAATCGTATCAGGATATCTGGAATATATGAGGAGGTCCAACCCAAAAAGCTATACTTTCAAGGAGAAGGTGAAATGTATTTGGTTGTTATATTTTGATGTGAATGCCCAACTTTATCCAAAGATAACTAAGGATTTACTGCGATGCTGTGCAATAAAGGTTAACATTTACCATTGATTTTTATAGACTATTAAAATATATCCAGAATCTTTTCTGCGTTATATAAAAGTTGTCTCCACTTAACTAAATAATTTCGCGCGCATGCTTTGAATATACTCTCCATAAAGTGCAAGCGAAAGTTCTTTGAACTCATTATATTATGTGAGGAAGTTGTTGCGACTTATAATGTCTTTATCCCTCATATTACTTTTCTACAATTTATTCTTTCTATTTTGAAGATGATTCAGAACCGCTATTGAGTTTCGTTAAAATTTGTTAAGCTTTTGGTTTCATGGCAATATGTATTTAGTATAGCGGGTGCTATTTCTCGAGAGTAGACATTGTAATTGGACTAGTTTCACCTAATAAGTTACCCGCGTCAGTAGAAAATACCAGGTCTAGCTGCCTACTCATGTCATTCTTAACATTACTAATTTGGCTGAGACCAAGAGATGAAATTGTGTCAAAGAAAAGTGATTCCTTGTTGTCAAGTTATTAAACGGAAGATAGTCATCATTATCTTCATTAAGTACCCATTGTATATTGAGTAAGTTAAAATCACCAAGAAGTAGTAATTCGTCAGAGGATCCTGCTTACCATGGATAAAATTAGATGTTGAAATGAGTTGGTCTTAAATATTCTGACCTTTGTCATCAAAAATATTTACGTAGTCTGGAGGAATAAAGCAACAAAGTATGTATAAGTCATATTTTAAGAGGGACAGCTTAAGAGCTATAAACTCAATATCGAGCGTGTTAGAAAAACTGGGAAGCTCAGTGTGGCAGCAATTTAAGTGGTTTTTACAGGCGACGAGTACGCCACCGCCACGAGCTTCAGAAACACTATGTCTATCTCTTCTAAAAACTTGATAGGAATTGTCAAAGTTTTCAGCATCGCGGAGGCCAATTTCAGTAAAAGCAACTATATCGAAATTAGTCGGAACAGAGGATTTGAAAATTTCTGTAGTTATTGTCCGAATCCCCTTTAAGTTTTGATAGTACAGGGAAATCGATTTGAGATTTTTGGAATATAGCAACTTACATATTTTGGCTCTATTTCTAACTTCGCGCCCAGAAGATACGAATAAGTTAGGGAAAGCGCCAGAGGCTCAAAATGTGGAATCCAATAAATTGTCCTGCATATCCGCTGAGACAGTTAAAATAAAGGATGCAACCGGATTAGAGCATTGCCTAATTTTTCGGCAAGAACTATCTGTTGCGATACTTTTGGTATATGTTCTCTCTCATACAATGATTCTGTATAGAAACGGATGACAGAAACACACTAAGGTTGTTGTACCATTCTCAAAGAGGCACCAATACCATTTCCTATAGACGAATAATCATTGGAGGAGGCCCTATCTACAACCGAAACAGACCATAATATACCGACATCCGAAATAGAAGATTTCGTCCCTTCGTCAGATGTTTTGTCCACAAACGGAGATAACATACAACCGCCAGCCGTATATAAAATGATGCAAATATGGGCCCCGTTGATGACCAGAAAAGTTCATGTCGAGTTACGGAAAAACTTGAGGCAGTCGAAAATGTTATTTGGGCGGTTGCGACGATTCCTTTGTCTCCGGCGACGGCCTACTTCTCTTACAAAATATTCTCAGAGAAAAGAGGAGTTGAGACATAGGAGTCCTGCTAAAATGAGAAGGCTGTTGGAAATCAGGCAGCAGAATTTCAGAACTGGATGACTCTTTTAAAGTTGAGTTACCAATATCATGAGCCATAGAACCCATAGAGGTGACAAACATACCTTGGATATATATGGGCATGATGGGAGGGATATTTTGTAGAGTATCTTACAGTTATCCTTCGAATTACAAAAATGAAATTCTCTCATAACAGTACTATACATACATCCTAGTCAATTGTGACGTATTGAACGGTGAGCTCAAGGGATCTGCACAGTTTATGGTGACGAAATGAAGGCATCCTGTTTCACAGCTTCTTCACCTGCCCGGCTTTGCAACATCTAATGCACTTCGTGCACGTTAGGTTTTCAGTTCATCCATCTGAGTTGCGGCATTACGAGAATATCTTTTCTATGGTGACCAAGTGTGTTTAGTCAGGTGAATTATTTGAACAGCTTCGTGCTTCCGCTGGCTAAATCTACAATTAATTTGTATTACATGAGAAAGAAGATAGGACTCAGGACACTATAAAACAACACCTTGCATAAACATTTAAGAGCCACTTCGTTGGCAAAATGAAAAGATATCTGGCAACGACCGCAGACACATTCAACTGTATACTATTGTCGGTGCAGGTGTCTATCGCTGGTGGTAACGGGTTGAAGTATTTGAAAAGCTGTCCACGGGGCTCCTTTCCTTATTAGAACCTTTGAAAATGTTAAGGAAAGGCCAGCACTTTGTTAGGAATCGTGAACAAGAGAGATGATGATGTGGTTTGTAGAGGTTTATGACATTACGAGCTGCTCCCGTGGGACTATATGATGCTTTTGGTGGCATGTAACAAAAATATTCTATAACAAATTTAAAATTTCTTCAAATTTTCTCTTTCGATCACTTGTAAAATGCTAATTATTTGCTTTGGTAAATCTACATGAAAAACTCCTCTTGGAACTATCACTTATCTGCAAATATTAATCCAATTTCAAATTTAACCTAATGCCTTTGACTTTGGTTTTAAATTTAATCTTCAAAATTATTGTGAAAATTCTACTTTACCTTTTCTTTATATTCATCTAAGTTTTTATGCTTTTAATGTGCCTTATTTATGACATATACCGTTTGTTGTTTGTTTAGTTTCTTGACAATTGTTTGAACCTTTTGCGTCACCTTTTAGATTTAGTTAGTTAGAGCCTTTCGTCTTTTTAGTACCTTTTCTATCAATTAGAAAGATTGTGTCTGAGCGGCTGAACGTCTGAGAGTGCCGTTCGTGACGAACGAGTCTTAGGGTAGTTAACGTGGATGATTTACATGGGGTTTATTGATTTAGAATGAGTGAAAGGGGAGCTTTCCGAAGCGGTAAAATTTTCTTACGTGTTGGGCGGTTTTCGGGTGGAGGTGGTAATTACCACCATCGAGATGCGAAAGTCCAGTTTCGAGAATCAATTTTAGAGAGTCGATTTCCGAGAATCGAGTTTCGAGAGCCGATTTTCGAGAGCCGATTTTCGAGAGCCGATTTTCGAGAGTCGAATTTAGTGAGTCGTGTTTCGAAAGTCGATTTTCGAGAGTCGAGTGTCGAGTTTTGAGACTCGATTTTCGAGTGTCGATTTTCGAGAGTTGATTTTTGAGAGCAGAGTTTCGATAGTCGAGTTTCGAGTGTCGCAAGTCGAGTTTCGAGAGTATGACTAAAAAGTAGAAAATAAAATATATTAAAAAAAAAAACTTTTAAAATAAATTTCTTTGTAAATAAAGGGCACTAAAAGGTAAAAAATGATTCTTTTCTTCGAGAAAAGTTTAATTGCAAGATAACAAATGCTACAAATTAGATTAAATCTTTAATGTTTGGGCATCCATAACTATAATCACACTTGTCTAACAGCAACTCATGCCCAAACTTTTGGGATTTAATCTGAGTTCTAGCATTTCTTATTTTTCAATTAAACTGCTCTTGTGTACAATTTTTTTTTAATTTTTAGTGTATTTTATTTACAAAAGTTATTCATTTTAAAAGTTTTTTTAATATATTTTATTTAAGAACAAACTACTCTTGATTTTAATTTTATCTAATAGTCATTTTGTAATGTGTTTTATAAAGAGTCTTTACATGGTGTCTCAAAAGTGCAAACGCTTTATTTAGTTGACAGAGACCGATATAAGAAAAATATTTTTCTGGAGTTGAGTCCCTCATTGTGTTGTTGCCGAGTTATTCTGGTACCGCTGATTCGTGTACCGAAAACTCTAGACTTTTTAATTTTAGTGTATATCTCAGAAAGTAAGCAGGCTAGGAAGATGAAACTAATTTTAGGTTACTCTTTGATTGCAGCACGTCCAATTAAATTTTGTGCGGAAAAATTGTTTTACGTAGATACCATGTTTGATGCAGTTCACTATATGTTTATATTCCATAATGCTTCTTTGATATGTTAAAAGGTTTAACAAAACGCAATGTAGTTGTCTGTAGTCCGTATTTTATAACCTTATTTCTGACTCGATCATAAAACTTTGGAGTTCCGAACCAGAAGTGGGCAAGAACATGTTTTATCATTTTCACAACCTGAAACTCTGAACACTCATTACCAATTCAAAGCAACAATTTTACAGATTTTGTAGGCATAAAAGAGTAATGTCCATTGATAAGAATGATTTATGGTAAAAATTAAATGTATGTTTAAAATTTTTTAGCAAGATATTTATACTGATTAATTAATTAATTGACTGAGTAATCAAAGAATACATTAGGAAAATATTTAGTTGTAGAATTGATTATGCATAATACATATATATACGTGCTTTGGTGTGTCCCGTGTTCATAAAAAAATTATTATATTACTAATTTATTTTTTGTGATTTAAGCTTTAGAGTGTAAATTAATTTATGAGATTTATTAGTGACATTAAGCTACAAGTTTAATTAGTGTTTGTATAAATTGAAATTGGAATAAATTGCTGGATTTTAAACTGCAAATCAGTGTTATTTCTTCAGCCCATTTCTGCAAAAATTTTCGATTGTTCTCTCACTATGTATGAGCAAATATATGCTGAAAGTGATTAGTTGTAGTTATAGAGGTGATTGATTCTTCAGTAATGACTATCGTACGTGGGGGGGGGGGGGGGGGGGGGGAGTTTTTCTAGAGATTGCGTATAGTTTATCATCACTTGTTAGGTTTTTCCAAATAATAGCCCCGTATACTATTTTCCGTTATACTTATTTTTCGACGTGTATGAATTTTTTCTCTTTGTCAGGACACAAACCTACGTATAGCAAATTTTATTCCCTGCAGGCTGAGTACTGACTCCCCTTAATAAATTGATAGTGTTACTTTTACTCCATTCGGTAAATCGTGTCTTGCCTTGATGTGTTTCCTGCTAGCACAGTGGGTCTAAATTCAATACAGAAGATGCAAGCTCTGCAAGAAAAGCTTTTACGATTGCATCCAAACTTTCAAATTGAGCTTTCAAATATTGGTTCGCAAGGCAAAGTAATCTTGCCATCTCTTTAGCCTCTATTTCTATTATACGATAAGCAAAATCTTTAAGCCCCTGCAACTCCAAGCAATACATTTTTTTTAAATGGTCAATTTTCAATAAGAAAAATTGATCGTTAACCCCCCTTCCACCATTACGTGTGTGATATATTTATCTATTTTTACTTAGTTTCATTTTTATAACTGTACACCTTTAACTCAACTTAAATGGGATATCTTTGTACTCCGGCGTAGTTGCGTGTTGATTATTGATTCAGTCAAAACATAGTCCTCTCTGCTATAAATCAAATGAAGTTTAACAGGTGAATTTAAAAAGCTTTAAAATTGTTGTGGATTTTAATTTTATTTCTTTTAAAAATTTTACGACAATAACTGAACGTGCAATCCTACTATTGCGGCATACAATATATAATCTACATTATGTGCTTGTTGGTGGATGCGTGAAAAAGCTTCTAATAACAAATAGGACGAGCAACGGTTATGCAAATCCGATAAAGCCATCTAAGTAAGAATAAGTAACAATTAAGAATGCAAATAATAATTTAAGTATGTACACACAAACTTTGTGAGATTTTGGAGTTTTGAAAGAAAGTATATATGTAAATGAATGCTGGAAGTAAAGTTCACCGAAATAAAATTTACCGGATATATCAGGGAATATATATAAAGAGAAGATAGGTGAGGGCATAACTTTATGAGTCAAACACGCTAGAGAAGTCAGTACTTTCTAGAAAGTTCAAGACATCAAGGATTCCTGCATAAGCTACACTCTTATAGCCATTAAGAAATGCAATTTCCAAGAATGAAACGAAAAACACAAAAATCTCATTAAAACCATTACTCATCATCTTAAGTTGGAATTAAGCTGCCACGTCTTGTTTGCAAGGAAGACGCGCTTTTGTTCTTTTATCCTCCTAGCTGACTTGATCTGAAGGAAATGAAAATGGGGTTGTGTTGAGCAGATACGTAGTTTTATGAAAGCGGTAATGTAGAGTTATATTTTATCATACTCTATAATTACACGGTTCGCAGCATTATGAAGGCAAAAACAAAAGTTTGTCTTAGTTACTTTTGTAGATTAAGTATGACATTCGGTGCACGTAATGAAATTTCACAACTCCTTCCTACAGAAATTACTTAAATAACCAGAACATAAGTAATTGTGTAGCCAATATTGGCTAGAGATAGTCCAATCTTTTATTTTATTATGAAATAAGGTAGCCTCCTCTAAGGACCAATATTGGCTAGAGATAGTCCAATCTTTTATTTTATTATGAAATAAGGTAGCCTTCCTCTAAGGACTTTATTGTGGAATTACCCTGCCCTGTAAGCAACCATAATTATTCAGGAATCTTCCCTAATTCTTAGAGGGGCATAAAGCGGCTCATACACGGTCACGCATGTCGGTCAACTTTAGTAGGACAACGAGTTATCACGCATATTTGACCGTGTATGTGCCTGTTTGACGCAGTGACACGCAGTACGTGAAGCGGTTGGTTGAAAATTAAGTTAGTTTGACTTATAGGGAGAGGGTGGGTGGGGGTGGGTGGAACATATTTGACAACATATTGTACCATGGCAAGGCGATGTTTGTTACGCCTTCGTAATTCTTGACGAACTCTTTTCAAGAAAAGATAATAGTTACAGTTAAAGTGCTAGCAGCCCTTGATATGTATGATGGACAACATGCTTGAAAAGTGTGTCGAGAAAAAGCTTTCCTGTGTGGCACACCAAGTTGGACGACGTGTTAACCGTGCATGGGCCGCTTAAGGTGATAAAATTAACTCTCTATTCGACTACTAGCTAAGGGTTCTCCATATTAGAACGGTTTTCCCTCTTAAGTTTATATAAAAAAAAAAATCTAGGATTCGACTTGTTACAGATAAAAGCACAGACAAACAAGGCATGGGCATTTCATAAATTTATGTTTTACGCAATAACCTACATCTCACTCCAAAAAACTTTAGTTAATGCGATGTCTATTAAAGTTATTCTCCCTAATTAGGTACTTCTGGGTCTATCTAATAACTACAGTATCGAGTCTACCTCATAATATTGTTGTCGCGTCACAACATAAGCGCCATACAATTCGAAGTTCTTCATCTTATTTTTTAGTAGAGAGAGTCTGTCCTCGTCTGAAAATCTCTGAGACGGTATTTCCGAATAACTTTTAGGATATAGCAAAAAAAAGCTTTTTCCAAAAGTTTGCATACAGTATATTATGGATAACGACATATTTTTGCGCGACTATAAAACAGTATTCATTTCGCATTGGAGTTGGAGATTTATCTTTGTTGAGATTTCATTATATTCCAATACCCGTTATATCTAGGAAAAAGGATTTCTTTTCAAAGATGGAAGTAGCGATTATTTTTATTTCTTTCCTTTTTGCTAGATTAAGTCTCAAACTGTTAAAATATATTTTGTTCGGAAAATTAATCGCTACCATACCATACAGCACAAAATTACCCAAGGACGTTCCCGTTCTGGTCCCACAGATCGCATAGCATTCCCGGGATAAACAGGAAGTATTCAATTTGTATTTAGGACCTTATTTCTAGGAGTTATTAGAAATTTTCCATAAGTTCCCCAGTATATCCCTCAAATATTCTCTATGGGAACATTCTCAGTATATTACTGACTAATACATGAAGGATGTGCAGAAAAATTTTGGGACAAATATGGGAAAGTCGTTTTTCCCCCTTGAAGAATTAATTTCGGTAAGCTCTCTGACTTCTGAGTCTCTAGGTTCGCGTGATTCTATGGTGAAAGCACTAATTTGTTGTATGGTGTTCTTCCGTCTGTCATTTTTAGAGAACAAAAACAGAACAACAAAATATTTATGGAAAGAACCCATACGAGAACTACGTTGTTTAAGCCAGCTATATACGTGAAGCTATATTAGAATTCTATGCGCTTCTGAAATATCTTGTTGTTTTGGCAAAGTTTGTTAGTTGTACATTTTAGAACGTGATTAATTAGTAATTTTGTCATAGGAATTCAATTTGACTCTGTTAAAAATATTGGAGTTATGTTTTGTATAAGTGCATACACCTCTGGCATATATCATCACCATAATCGAAATAATTAAGATGAATAATGAATTTGATTTGTACGTTGGGCATATTACTGTCGAGTGCTTTCGCAAAATGCGAAGAAGTTGACAATATAAATTTTTTAAGAGTTAATTATTAATTCAGGAATCTTTTGGATATATCGTGTTCCATATGTGAATGTTATCTTATGGTCTTATTTTTTTGCAGAAAACTATTTGAAAAGACATTATCTATTCATGCAGTTATAGTAATGTCGAGTAACTTAATAGCGGTTATTATTTCTGCTTTGGGTGATTCTCGAGTGGTAATTCAAGTCCCTGTTATGTAGCTGTTCTTCGTTAACATTAATGATTTCAAAATTATTCTATTGCCAGTGCACTTGTATCCTCTTGTCTTTATTATGGTGATTTCTACTAATGTTGAAGCTCAAGCTCAGGTTTAATAATTGCAACAAGCGTGGATTCACGTATTCGCTCAAAGCGGCCATTTTTGTGACTACTAGTAGATGTCGCGTCTGGATGCAAGCGTTTGCATTTCAATTACTCACGATACCAGTCGGAACGCGGATGTCAGCAATTTGTGTTGACTTTTGTACTCGTTGTTTTACTGTTTATCGAGACAAGCTGACTGCACTAAACATAAACTTAAACTTTATTAATTTGTAAAAAATGTCACTATTGCCCAAAGGATCCGTTTCTGAAGGTAGACTGTATATCAATTTTATATTTAGCACTTATTCCTCTTCCTCGTCTTCGTATAATATCGTAAAACAGTTATGATGTGGACATTACTCAATCACTTCACTAAAATTAACCCAATTATAATTCTTCCAAACTTTGGCGTCCGAAACAAACCACTTAGGCCGTGTTCAGCCTGAAGAGGTTTGAAGCGGTGCGGTTACGCGATTTAAAACAAATACGTACATACATCTTGTCCGCTGCTTACATTTCTCTGTATGACTTTTGGATTGGCGATTCTTGACATGAAATTATACGTGCGCAACCGCCTAAAAATTTCAGATATGGCAAACAATGCGGGTGTTCATGTTGGTGCGGTCAAAGTCGGCGCATTACAACTTGTTCCAGAGCTTTTACAGGTTGTTAAATAAGACATCAACATTTTTGACTTCAATCGCATGAAACAGCTTTTTCAGTGGGGTGAGGTAAGTGACATTCTGAGAGTTGTTATTTGAGGAAATATTCTACGATATGGATATTGGTAGGCTTGTTGAGGCTAGTCTCAAAACACCAAGATTGGGAATACTGCATTTGTGAATCCCTTTATTCTTTTACTCTCAATCTTAATATATAAAAAAACACGTGTCACTGTGTTCGTACACGGTAATCTCTAAATTCCTGCTTACATGGAGGCTAAAGGTGAAGCAGAAATAAATTTCTGCAGCAGGAGTAAATTCCTAATTAGATGGAAGAATAATTTAGGTTTTGGATATATGGGAAGCTCAGAGTAATTTCTGATATTTTCAGATTAAATTCTTAAATGGGAATGGGTGCTTCTGCCGCGGCTAGTCGCCTTTTTATAGCCGCTATGAACAGCTATGTCTCTGCTACATAATGTGTTTATGGTCTCATTCCATCAAATTCTGACTGCGGCGAAACCAACTGACGTGATGTCATGGAAATGTCAACATGAACAATGTAAACATATGGATATACGTATGTTTCTGGTTTATTATTTATTGGTTATTTATTTATAATTTATTAGATTTTCTATTTATTTTCAGATGAAATATTCTTAATCATGAATGTAAGCGTGGATATAGGTAGAGGATTTCTTCAAATTTCAGATAAGTATTTGGTTATTTTTATCGACTTGGTAGCTCGATACTTTGTGATTTCTTTTTTATCTTTTTTGAAACCTTGACCTAGGATAGTGTTGGAGGATTGTGATTGGAGCAAGAGAAGTATGTAGACTGAACAGAGAGAATTAACTACCAAAGAAAGAAACATAAACGAAATAATTGGTCAAATTAAAACACTATTAAAACAAAAAACTGATATTAGGATAACAGAAGCAGATAAAGAAAAGATTACAGTAGCTATTTTTAACGAATACTCTGACAGATTCTTGCAAGATATAATAACACAACGAATAGAAAATGGTATTTATAGAGTAATCCATAACAAAGATATCCAAAATATACAAGTAGCATTTGAAAAATCGTGCAATAATAAATTGGAAGCCATTAGAAAAATGCACTGTACCTCATAAATTGAAATACATTCAGGAACACGCACTTCGCTGAAGAAGATATCCCGATGCTTAAGAATTCAAGGAAATATGAAAATAATATAAGCATCCTACATCCTGTCAAAAATTGCACAAAGAAGTACCGAAATTAAGACCAATAGTATCCAAGTATCAAAACCAATTCTATTAACACAACACTAGGAAAATATATTAATAGGGCACATTAGATAGAATGCGCCAACTAGACTGTCTAAAAGTAGATCCAAATGTCCAGAATAAAATGGACCTATATAAGGAAATAAACGAGTTAGAATGGAAATATGAGTACATCCTATTAACTATGGACATTAAAGATATGTTTAGTAATTTGAACCTTACAAAACCAAATTATAATTTAAAAAGCATCATAGGCCCGACAATTAAAGACGAAGACAATATGAATTAACTGTTGAATATAATAGACTTTGATCTAAAACAAGCAAATTACTTCTACTTACTACTTACAAGCGTTTAGAACATGACCTTCAAACAAATGAAAGGAGCCCCAGTGGGTGGTAATGTGTCAAGTAAATATGCGGGCCAATACGTTAACAAAATTAACAAAATTCATAAAACATTAAAATGGATGGGACTGGCACTGATTAAAGTTTATGTGGACGACTTTATTCTATATATGAAGGAAATAATAATAAACGCAGTCAAGAAATTACTAGAAAAGGAGTGAATTCTATTTTACTATAGAAAAAAAGAGTAGTAATAATGAGATTAACTATTTGGACTATAATTAGAGTTAATAGGGCGTTAAAAACAAGATGGCTTAAAAAACCAATTGCTTCAAATAGATTAATCAACTATAACTCAATTCAGCCAACAACATATAAGAGACACTATTATTAAAAGAGTAAATTATGAAATTAAAATAACTGAATTAGAATACATTGTAAACACTATACAACTAATTGGTGAATTTTATGATAATATGTAGGTATATGAGAGCCTTAACTAAAACACACCTTAAAGAAGCATTAAGTAAGAACAAATTAGAAAAGTTTAAGAAAACGACCATATATAAAAGGGAAATGATAATGCATAAAATACTTTAAAATGATTAAACAAAATAGTTAAAAATATCAAACTAGTGTCATACAACACTCCGTGAACTAACATCAGAAGTAATTCAGATAAGTGTTTTAATTGATCTGTTTTAAGTTTTAAATTTTTTGTGTCTCTTTTTTTGTTTTTTCATAGGAGAGGATATTTCATCGAGGGATTGCAATGAAGTATGTGGACTGAACAATTATAGAGAAACTGATCGTTTACTCATCATTGCTATTTGTGATTTATTACTAAATTCCAACAGAGGTATGAACTGAGACCGAAGCTTCTAATAGAGAATATCTTGCCCCTCCGTTATGGCTGAGTTTACTGAATGAAAAAAGTTTCAATAGTCACCTGATAACCTCGTAAATATCTATCGCAAGATAACAATTATTATTTTAATGTCAAATCTGTGCATATGGCACCGCAATGCCTTAAGGACCAAGTACAACTTATGTTACTAAATATAAAAATGTTGGGTCTGTGTATAGGGCAGAGCCTTACATCGAAGTTTATTTTTCCCGCAGACGGGAATCGAACCTACACTTGTTAGAATCGGTCAATGATGGAGAAAGTTAATTTCATGAATGCGGCGTGTCTTTTTTAAGAATTTAGTTCTGTTCAGAGGAACTGCAATTAGAGTGTTGAATTCTGTCCATACTCATTAAAGAAAACTGTGACTTCACCTTCGCAAGATATCTTCGGAAATGAAATATTTGAGGTTGGGTTATTAGATGCGCTGTGCTTTGCTGTGGCCATTAATTTCGCCATGTGCAAAGTGCGATGTGCTAGGGAATGATTGGTCTTCTGCTTCGTTATGTGCGGTGCTAGGTACGAAAAACCTCTCCAGTATTGGATTTGCTTTTATTCGTTTAATTAAAGTGCGTAGACTTTTTGAGTCCCATTCTCTTATACCTATCTGCCAGGTAGAACATTAACCCTTGTGTTCATATAGATTTTTTCACGGTTATTTTCATAAACAGGTACCCAGGTATATTCATATATTTTCTATGAAATTTTTTTTTATTTTTATGGAATGACAGGTAAATAATGATTTATTTAACCTAATAATTGTTCAGATTTAATATATGTGGCTTCGTTAACTTTAGTGTGTATTTATGTTGGCATATACATGTGTGTGTGTGTGCGTATATATAAGCAGGATCTAAGTACTGGACCATCCGTAAGACAATTTAGTAGCCTGACTGGCGTTAGGAATCCTGGGGAATGACAGTACCTGTTGGTTGAGTCACAATTTCTAACACACCACAAACTGATAAAAAGAAGATCTTAAAATAAAATCAACTTAGGTAGGTAGGTACCAATGCATGATGCATTTAGATTTACCTGAATCTGAAAGCATTGACTTTATCTACAAAAGCCCAAAAATTTCCACAGGATATGAAAATCCCTAAATAGGTACATATACATCAGTAAAACCAATGTATATCAAGACAATAATATTTAAGCGTTATGCATATTTGATATTCGGTACAGTTTAAAACTCTATGCTGATGATATCTTTTTGATAAATGTTTAGAATTTTTTTCTTATATGGATGATGATTATTGTTCTAATGAGGCATTCAATAGGTAATATTTGTTTACATGAAATTCGTTGAAAAGTTATTTGCGTTATCTACTAATTTAGTTCAGGGTCCTCCAAATTGATCATTTGTAATACTACTTTGTGTTTGATTTTACGTTAGAATGTCCTACGATCATCATGATCATGAGGGTCACGAATACTGCTCTTAAGATGAGTGGATTCCACCTAAAGCACGGAGAGAAAATGCTCCGCAAATGGATGAAGAATTTTCAGATATAAGAAGATGCTCTTGCGGATATTGAATTAGATGTTGAACTGGAGGACAACGACTGTGATGGAGATGACAAGAAAAGTGATGCTGATCGGGACAGTACATACGATGGACAAGTTTTACGTGCAAAGGATAATAGTGTATGGAGACGAACCCCCTTGCTAGTACTAGCACTCCAAGGCACAATATTGTACGTCAGAGATCTGGACCAGTAAAGTCAACAAGGACCCTTTCTGTGCTCGATACATTCAAGCGCATTTTCACAGATCAAATGCGTGTCATAATATTGAAAGAAACAAACAGGATGACCAATAGTTTCTATGCTCAATGGAATAAGAAAAATGGTGTAAAACAGGAGCAAAAATGGCGTAAACTGACTGGCGAAGAACTTGATGGCTTTCTAGGAATATTGGTTACAGCAGGCGTACGCCATTCCAGCTCAGAGCATAGCGGAGAATTATAGAAATCTGATGCATATCCACTGTTTCATGCTACTATGGGAATAAGCCGATTTCAAGACATATGCAGGTTTATTCGGTTTGATAACGTAAACCAAAGAGCTAAAGGATTGAAAATGGATAAACCAGCACCTATTACCCATTTATGGTTGATGTTGAGCGCCAACTTATCTCCGCTATATAAACCTTCGGACTGTATTACACTGGACGAGCAACTTTTCCCTTTCAGAGCCGGAACCAAGTTTACGCAGTTAATTCCCTGGAAACCTGCTAAATACAGAATAAAAATTTGGTGGGTTTGTGATGCATAAAATTCTTATCCACTTACGGACCAACTCTATACAGGGAAATCATAGACCGGACGAGAAACCAACCAAGGGGAACGCGTAGTCAGAGATCTGTGCTACCAATTCAAATGGTCAGGGCGAAACATCACAATGGATAATTATTTTACTACATTGCCATTTGCTTATATACTAATTTCGTGGGACTTGTCACTCGTTGGTAGGTACATTAAAAAAAAACAAAGCATATGTTCCAGAAATGATGCCTAACAAAAACCGAGAACCACTATCTCCTCAGTTTCGCTTCAGCGAAGACGGCAAGTTTACCATTTGCTCATATGTGCCAAAAAAAAATGTTGTTATGTTATCAACTATGCATCACGATTATAAAGTCAGTTGATAAAAGAATAAGCCCGATATAATACATTATTACAACAGCACTAAAGGGGGTGTAGATAACATGGACAAAAACTTGTCCCACTACTCAGTAAAGAGAAGAGCTCTTTGATGGCCGCTGGCGCTGTATAACAATATGATGGATATAGAATGTCTCGCAGCGTACATAATTTATTCGGAGAAAAATCCAAAGACGGGAACCTACCCACGGCAGACGTACACTTCTCCAGGACTTAGGTAATCAGTTAGCAATGCCATCAATCCTGTTAGATCCCGAAATTACCAAGCCAGTAAATATTTTGCTACAAAATTGGGAATTGAATCACTGCTAGGTCACCCAATTATGGCACAGAAATCACTTGCGGAAGCAGATGGAGCAGGAGAAATCGGATCAAAAAATGCCTCTGGAAGTACAAAAGTTACCGGACTCTGCTACATATGACGAGCTATAACTAAACGGCAGCCCAAAACAAGAAAATCGTACTGTGCTTGTAATTGTCCTGTATGAGCATTCTGAGATTATTACGAAATGCAGTATAGGTACTCATGCTAAGTATGTTGTAGTTTACATATAAATATATTTTAATTAGACTTTATTTTAATAAATTTTAATCTAAAAAGTTTTTTGTTTTCGTTATCCTTTCATAGCAAGATTTTCTACTAAAATTTTTTCGGATGAAAACATTATTCTATTCACATATAAAGTATATCAGGTACCAAAGGTACCTATCCACGAAGCAACGTCAGTATAAATGTAGGCCTGAAAAATTAGTATTTCTAAATATATTTTTAATATTTTATCTGTTGAAATATATTTGCATTGAATAGTTTTAGGATGTAACGGAAGCACATCTAGTTAAGTTAACTGGAACATGAAAATATCTAAAAAATAAAGGTTACCCGGGTACCTATTCATGAACGCAAGGGTTAAACGAGCCTCTTTTTCAGAAGTATCCTCAGTAAGAAAATTTTCGCAAGACTTGTCGTAGCTTGAGAGTTGCTAAATGTCAATCCAAGCCATTTCTGCTTTACTACAGCAATTATTATTGCTTGATTTCCGACTTATAGCAGTAAATTTAAATTTTCTTTTGAAATGCTTTTGTGTGTCCTTGGTTGAATTTCTTGAGCTTATTTTTTTGTGTGCTTCAGTCAACTCGCATTGAACCTCTGTCAAATTTTACGGTATCCACCAAACACAAATCTTCCTGCTGGTTTTATTCAGCTTCGTTTTTTGTTTTGTTTTTTTATAATTCTAATGGACATCAGAAGACTAACTAATTAATAAACAAATGAAAGTAGGAAAGTGTAGGAATTTCGAGAATAATGGTAAATTTTTCTAAATGTATTTACTGTGAACATGGAAAGCTTTGGAATCAAATGCCTTTTAATTACTTAATTTTACTATACTCGTAAGGAGAAGGGCTAGTGCTATTTTTGCGTTTTACTGTAAACGTATTAAAATCATCTCACAAATCGTCTACTAACGAGATGACGAAATGTTAGGAATACCTTTTCTGTCCGAAAAGAGTGTTAGAAACCACTGCGCTTTTCTTACATAATAAATACCTTGTGTTCGCATGTGCAGATTGGATATTACTGAGTGTTTTTTTTTCTTTCATAGAACGGGAATGTAAAATATCTCCATGATTTTGTTCATTTGCACGTCAATTAAAGTAGCTTTACATAGATAGGTACCAAGTAATGCCATTGAAACAGTTATTATAGGACTAAAGCTTTTAGCTTGAAATAACAAAAAAATATCAATTCTTTGAACAACCTTCTCAATATCTCTATGGTGTGTACAGGTAAGCTAAAATGTTTAATATTTATTATAACTAATATGCCGCGAATAATGCACTCGTAGATGATAGATAGATAGGTATATCAAATGAATCAAATACAATATGTCCTGTGAATCTCAAACCGTATGAAGCTTTTTCATCCGCACGACACGGAAAAAGTAATTGGATAAGCAAATGCTCCCAAATGATCTGAATGTGAAGAAGATGATATTCTCAGGCAAAATCCCTGCCATAAGACAAACAAGAATGATCTCATCCTACCAAAAAATGAAGGCGATAAAAATATAATATGGAGATAAAATAAAGGTAATAAGGAATTCATGCATTTTAAATCGCAAGTAAACGCAACAAAATATATTTATATACGTGGTGCTGAATTATTAACAAGGGCCGTGCCGACAAGATGGCACACTCCATGTTTCCTTATCTAAAAAAAAAAAAAAATAGGAATTTTGTCAGAAACATTTTTTAAAATTTCATGCACACGCCCACAGCAATCTCACCACATCGTAACACAAAATGTACCTAGCCTAGGAACCTAGGTAAAGATTCTCTTTTTCGTTGTTCGTACTAAAATTGTACGGAAATTTATTCAGATTCGATGGCATTTAATTTTCTTCTCAGCGCAATTTTTCTCCCTTCCTAATAGGGTTGTAGGAGATAAAACCAGTACGGAGCTGCGTTGGGAAAAAATATTGGAACTTCACGTGACTTGCGAAAAAGGATATCACTTATGACTCCATTACGTTTGGTTGGAATTATACTGCAAAATATTTTGGATTAGGATGGTGGTGATACTTGGAAGAAATTCCAGGAAATTTCTTTTACCGGGTGGCTATATATGAGCTAGTCGACCGAACAATTGATGAATGGTCTCGGTAACAAATTACATAGGTTGAGTTGATGCTCCCTCCGGGGATTTGCTTTTATGTATTTTCCCCAGAGCTATAAAATTTTCATAACGATGAAAAATATTTTTTGATTTTTTAAAAAATGGTGTAATTATAATTATATTGTTTATTCCAACCATCTTTAATCTGAAAGAGCCTACATATAGATACTGATGAATGAGTCCACTTATACCCATAATTAAAAAGCAACTGCTTTTACAAATATACTATCATTAGTACTATTATTATAGTATATACATATGTCTACTCATTATTTTCAATATTCCAAATTTAAGCTGTTAGTATTACTATAAATTATTTTAGACACAAAGAAAGATACATGTTATATAAATATAAATAATGTAATAATGTATAAATGTATATATATACATATATAATGTATATAAATCTTGATGGAACTGTGCGTGGAACTAAGGAGAAGATCTTTTAAGTTTCTTTTCTTTTGTATATTGTAATTGTACACTGTTCTTGATTCATACAAAAAACTTGAAAACGATACATACCCTTTTTTTCGTTTTTAAATTTATGGAAGTTCTTTTTTATTTCTCCGAATAGTTCCCACCAAAATTGTTTTCCTTAGATTTGATCCCAAAAATTTATTTATACTGGAAATAAATTGTCAGTGGTAAGGTTTCTACCAACATCGGTCAATGGTTCAATAAATTCCATAGGAACGAATTCATTAAGAGGTATCGATGACGGCTTTACTTCGGTTTTGTAAAGGAATCTGTTTTATTTCGTGGCACCCTCCGTTGTCAACCAAAATTTTATCTATTATTTTTAGGCATGTATTGCGTAAATATGCATCTAGTCTTTGTCGGAAAAAATAATAATAATAATAAAGCCTCGGGTGTTTTAATATTAGACAAAATTTATCATTTTGAGTTCGTTGACTCCATTCAATTCTCTTATCAAAAAGGGTTTAGAAATAATTTTCTTTATAACGTCAAAATCTCGTTATATTGGTAAAGTTATAGCCATGAGGAAAAATTAACGTTATTGGCATAACGAAATTATTTTGGAACAATTTATAACGTTATTTAGAAAAATATATAATTTTATTATTTCAAAAACGTTAACAATAATCCAAGAATTTTTCGATTCTTAATTAATTTATATGCATTTCGTTTTGATTACAGTATTTAAACGCTATAACAAATTAAAAAAAAATACTTGGTTTTTCTTAATTTAATAGAAGCAGCATAAAATTTTCGAGGGTTTCGGCGCTCATACTGCTTCTGTAATGAATAGGTATAAATTTTAATTCCGATAAAATCTATCCACACACATTTGAGTCTCAAGAACTGCGTGAATTACATACTTATGCCTATTTATAAAGCAGTCCATCGGAGATGTGTTTGCTATGCCAGTATTTAGGTACGTCAGTGTTTTCGCAAATTTCCCAAATGAGAATCTGGAATTGATTTCCATAAAGTGAAACCTTGATTTTTTATTTGAACAAACACAGTACGATCATTTTACAATACTTGTAAGCGTTGCTAGGTTCACAAATCACAATTCATTTCACTTAGCAAAATTTGTGACAAACTGAAATTAAAAACATTGACGCTAAAAACACCATGAGATATATGCCGAGAACTTCGGAGCACTTCGCACCCCAATGAACCTTTTATTTTTATTAAACCAGATACCTACTAGTGCTAGCATAATATAGTTTTAACACATCAAAAATAAATTTTGTTTGGTGTGTAAACATGAATTTGCGTGAAAAGTGAAAAATATTTTCAAACTTCTGTTATGTTTTGATTGCTTTAACTTTGGAGTATACATATTGTGAGAGCTAGTCTCGAACGTGGGAGGGAGTGCCGGTTTGTGAAGGACAACTCAGTTTTACAAATTCAAATATAAAATTTTATTAAATATTTCAAAAGCTTAAAACTAAATATCACAGTAATTCATTTAAAAAGAAATTCAGAACTAAAAACTAACCTACAAACTACTATAAAATTCAATAAAAGACTTCAAGTAAAATAATAAAAAAAATTAAAAAATTCTAATTAAAAGTGAGTAATGAGCTCCTGCTGAGGCGCTGCCAATTTTCTCCTCGCTCTGAAAAGGGAGAGAAGATCAGAATTACTATCTGTCATCAAACAAAGAAAAGGGGGAAAATATTGTTGCTGCTAGTGCGTGAGGGCACAAGAGCAGTAAAATGCTTCTGTCAGTACAACTAGTCAGATTAGTCTCTGACAGTATTCTGAGCGTGAGCAGAAATGTAGCAATATGCTACTATAACGAAGAATGCAGATTAGTCTCTGCAGCAGAATTATTCTTCTGCTTAGGTGTGAGATGGAATTTTTGGAATTGATAGGATTTTCAGATTAATCTCTGAAATATAGAATTAATCTTCTATATGAGGTTTGGGAATTTTATTCATGTTACTCGGATTAGTCTCCTAATCAGATTAGCTCTGAACCAAGAATGATTTTCTGCTGCGGCTCGTCGGCTTTTATAGCCGCCGCAACCAGTTATGAGTTCTCGCCTTTCGGTGTTGCCCTAGCGACGTTTATTGGATTTGATGACTGAGGCGAAATCAAATGATTGGACGTAATGTCATTTGCTGTCATCAACAAATGTAATAAGAATGCATGTTTAAGGTAAGTTTGTGATGTTTTTTGACCTTTTGTTGAAAATAAAAATTTATTAATTATTTTTTAGATGAATGAGTCGTGCTAGACATTGCCTCCAGTCTGCGTTATAATGCATTTAGCGTGGAAATGCAGTATTCACGTAAATTAATTAGCTTTCAGCTAAATACGCTGTTAGTGGAGATTACCATTAATCATGTCACAAATGCAGAATTAGATAAGTATTCTTATATTTTCACATTCTTGGAAGAATGATTCTTTGTGTTTTGTTTTTATTTGTTTTAGGCTGGACGAGGAATCTATGTTTTTTTTGATGATCTGACTGGGAGATTGTGACTGTAGACTTGTGGATGTATCTGGCAGTGGGGAAATCATCGAGGGATCTTAGGTCTATAGGTGGACTGAACATCCTCCCGCCTCAAAACAAATTATAAACTTTTGTTTGTTTTTAAATAAACTTATATTTGGTTGATGGAAGATGTATAATTTCCCTCTTTTTCTTTTCATTTTCATTTCGACGCCTCCAGGAAGACTCCATTTGATGAAAGTTTTTGCTTTCCTGATTTTATCCCAGGGTGTGTTTGTAACTTCGAGTAATTTAATCACAATTGGAGTGGCAATAATTTTTCCAACTAAGTCGTGTGGAATTCCTGGTAGCGATACTTCATTGTTTGATGTAAAATGCTGGAATTGTGCTGGTGGAGTCAATAATTATCGCCTCAGGTGATGACTTAGTGTCGGTTGTTGGCGGCACCTCTAATCCTTGAGTATTCTTTGGAAGTGGTGTGGTGCCCGTGTTGATAGGTTCGGGTAGTTTGGTGGGCCTTATTTTGTTTACATCCGGCATACTTAGTGCTGTTTGGTATATTGCTGTAGATGGTACAGGTTCCTTTTTCATCGAGGGATCTTAGGACTATAGGTGGACTGAACACATATATATACATATATATATATATATATATCGTAGACACTTGACGTAACTCAACACTTCATGAAAAGTTTAGGCACTTCATGAAATGTAGGCAAACAGTGTAACATTTTTCGCTGGATGCTTTTTCACACGATGTGTTTGAAATTTTTAGTCACTTCATGAAATGCTACAGGCCTTTACGCCGATAGTGTAATACCACCCGATATAACCAAATACTAGGAAAGGGAGATGAGCTGTGAAGAGCGAGGTCGCACCCAGGGCTACGACACCCACACGCGAGCCAGCGTGCAAACACACACACAGCCACATGCACACACACGCTCTCTCTCTCTCTCTCTCTCTCTCTCTCTCTGTCTTTCTCTCTTTCACACACACACACACACACACACACACACACACACACACACACACACACACACACACACACACACACACACACACACACACACACACACACACACACACACATGCAAACACACACACACACACACACACACACACACACACACACACACACACACACACACACACACACACACACACACACACACACCCACACACACACACACACACACACACACACACACACACACACACACACACACACACACACACACACACACACACACACACACACACACACACACACACACACACACACACACACACACACACACACACACACACACACACACACACACACACACACACACTCACACACACACCGTGTGAAGAAGTTGTTAAAATGTGATGTCTTGTGCTTCGCTGAAAAATTGACTGACAGCTGACGTCCTGAAAACAAAAATATCTGAAATGCTCAATTTTCTGAACTTTACCCAATTTCGTTGTTCCTCTTATAGAATCCAAATTGTGTTCGTTCATAAATTAGAGCTTTGTTGATGACTACTCAGATCTGTCACTTGTAATATAAAGGATGAGTTGACTCTCTAACGTTTACGCACTAGTGCAACTTCCTATAACTTACTGCTAGTGTAAACGTCTCGTGCGAAATATCAACTCAAACACACTGAATCTGCAGCGTGTGGTCTATAACAACGAGATTGAAATGATCCACCTACAAACTGCCACGTATGGGTGATGCGTGTAGCTTCCAATGAGCTCTCACGATACCAATGCCTACTGTCTAGTGTCAATCAAGGTAGAAACCTAAAATGTAAAGGATGGCCGAGCACAATCACACTTAGATGGCGGTAGTGTAGCGGTAAATGAAATAATCATCCAGTTATTCATTCATTTAGATTTATTTAGCAAAAAATTCTTTCTATTATTAAAATTAGACTATTAAAAAATAACTTCATAAAAAAAACCAACCTAATTGTAATTCAATTTAACTTTTATATATTTTTCTAATTCTGCTCAAATTTCTTAACTAGACTTATATTAAACTATTTCAAATTCCTTTCTATGTTTTATAATCTATTTAATGCTGAAAATAAAAAATATTGTTAAATGTCAATCTTGAATCAATTCTCATTTGGTGTAAAGGTGACGAATTGATTAATTGACGAAAATTTATGAACAAACAACTGAAATCTGAAGAAAATTATATTCAATAAATTTTTAGTATTTGGTGATGTTATTTTGTGTAATATGTCCAATTCACAATTGGCATTCAATCTTACACCTTAATACCCTTCACCTAACCAAAGATTTATATGAAATGAATACCTTGAATCTGTTGAAAAATGTCAAACCACGTCGAAATATCAATAATTCCCGAATACGTTCAGAATGGAAATAAAAAAATTGAAAAATTTAAAATGATTTTTTTACTGTACCAAAAAAAAAGCAAAATAAACTAAGATGACAGAACTCTAATAAATTATGAAATGAAAACCGAGAATTGAAACTATATAAAAATGAGAAGCTAATGCAATCAAAAAAATCCCCTAAGTCCAAAATGTCACTGATGAAATCCCAAATAAAATTCTAAGTCGAAATGTTGTAGAAATTGCAAATTGAGGATACTATGGCTTACGTAGCATATATACTCTCTTTGACAATATGTTGACAATAGAAGACAGAATGAACAAATGGCCTCCTTTTTATAGAAAAATTCGTTCCATATATAAAGTGAAATATTCGAAATTTTCACTGAAAATGTTATTGTCAATCGATAGCCAATTTAATGATGCACATTTTGATTATTTTCTTGCAGAAATTAATTGTAAATTCGATGATTTTATCCACTTCTTACAATTTTTGGAACATTTGCTATAAAATCTCGATTCGCTATGTTTCATATCCATGCAGTAGATTTTCTTGTCAATTTGTAATGATTTTTTGTCTTCTTCTCACTGTGAGTCTCTTTCGCACTTATTGTGGGAAGTGAATAAATAAAAAATCGCGAATATCGCGTTTGCCGTGAAAAATATCGCGACGCGAACACCGCCATCGAGATGGCGGTTCGATTGTACCCCGTTTCGATATGTCAAACGTCGCGGTAGTACCTATGAAGTTTTCGTACACGACACTTTCGCCGCGGGTGCCAAGTTTATTTTTAATGTATTATTTTATTGTGCTTTTAGTGTTTTTTCAGGTATTTTCCTTCACTGAGGATATTCTTTAGCAACAGCTAATTATATCTATTTATTTAATTGGTGAATTTAGTGTTTAATTTCGTAATTATCCGACTTTGTGAGAATTTGTGGACAAATGTCAGGTGAGTGCTTATCTAGCAATTTTCACCTTATTTGCAGACAAATATTGAACATAATTCTTTTAATTATGTTATTTGTAGTGTTCATTAATGTTTTATGTTGAATGGGGAGCATGAATGCATTCTTGTTTTTTCATGTATCCAATTTTCCATGGCATTGTTGTTGTACATATGTACATACAACACTGCATTTAGTTCATGTCTATGACCTTATTATTATTATTATAATAAAATTATTGATTTTAATTTTGTTTTTTAATCCATTTCTGGAGTTTTTTCACCTGTGCAGTCTCCAGGTGCAGGTAATTTTATGTATCATTATTTATAAATTTTACTGATTCTCTCCCTTTTCTTTCAGGTTCGCTGTACAAAGTATTAAGCTAAAACTGTTACACTGTCTGGCTACATTTCACGAAGTGCCTAGGCTTTTTATGAAGTGTTGAGTTACGTCAACTGTCTACGACATATATTATTTCTTACTAATGTCCGATTTTTTTTCTTTCAATCAGTGAGTTATAACGAAATAATACTTTAATATGTATACCGTTATTTAAAATAACGAAAATTAAAATACTAAAATCATTTCGTTACTCGAAATAACGTTATAAATGTAACGTATATAATTTCGTTACTGAAAATAAATAAAAAAATCATATCAATTATATATAAAGTTAATGTTATGGAGCCCTGTAAAACGGATAAACCATAAAATGTTTGCAAAATTGTTTTTAGCGCTTTACCTGTGTGACCATTATTTTTCTTGAAAGTAAAGCTACGATACGATGGCAATCTGCTTTGTCTAGGTAAATTAAAAATTTCGTTTTCGCTATCAGTGATTATTGTGCTTTCGGTATCAAATGAATACAATGAAAAGGCTTGAGTATCTAAATCACATCCTTCATCTACTTCTAAGCAATTCTCTCTTATATTACTTACAATGTCCAACAGCCTACGTATTTTTAATGCCATGCCATTATTTCCTCAAAATTTTATACAAATAAAAACACTTTGAAATTTTCAAGTTATTCAATAAAATGTACTAACCTTCCAAGGGCTCAGTTTGAATGAGAATAGGAAAAAAATGCAAAAAGAGGGGTAAACTCATCTAAATTTCTATGAATCTAAACTGTGCATTTTTCCACTATTGATGAAGTATCGCATCTCTCATTACCAATGTGCTGTTCAGAGTTCTTACAAATGTGTAATCTGAAGTTTTTGTTAATATAAGTGAGAATATAAGAGAGAATATTGGCTTATTTAACTAACTTCATAAGGTTTACTACCACAAATAATCTTGAGCAAACATAAACAACTTAGTACTGTCCTCTGTCTTGAAGGCCCCTTATGAGATTAATTAAGAAGCACTGCGCTGAATATCTAAAACGCTCATTAAAGCTTTGGAAAATACACATTCAAAAAACTTCTGCGGTCATCATTTAGAGCGCTGCTAGAGCGCTTCTGAAGAGCAGCATTGAAGTGCTTGCCCATGCGGGCATGCCTATGTTAAAAAGCAATGAACCGGGATAGTAAAAAGATGCGCTACGAGCTTACAGGGAACGCTTCAGGAGGGCTCTTGGCGCGAGTTACATATATTGACCTCGAGAATATCCTAGACCAATATATGAGGCAGAAATACTAAAAACGCCAAAAGTGCAACCTAAGCAAAAACCCATGGCAAGGTAAAATTAAATTAACCATGTTCCCACAGTTAATGAAATGCTATGCTTTTTGTTTAGGTTGCATCCACTCCGTTTTCACGAAAGCTGATAAGTTCCGCTCTCTAAAGATAAAAAATGATCACTCCATTTTCTGAACGCCTCTAGCATGGTAATGATAAAACTAAAGAGGGCGCTATAAAAGGCACACGGTGGAATTTAGGCGAATCGAGAGGGACGTTTTCTTCTTCTGGAACGAAGAAAGACGTAGCTAAAAGTATTTGAAAGCAAACGAGAGGTGAACTAATTTAACGTAATAAAGAAGTGTGTATTGAATTATAGCTGTTTTGTTTGGCATTCCACAAATTCCCACAAATTCTGGGGGCTCAACCGGAATCGGATCCAAGCAAAAAGCCAACAAAAAAAATAACCAAGAAAATCGGACTATTAGATTTTGCTGGCAGCAAACGGGACAACGAGGAATATCACAAATTTTGAGCACGAGGCCAAAGGGAAATAGAGCAAAAGAAGCATATATCCATATTTTCCAACAACTTGGGATACAAAATACGACGAAAGTAGTTAACCAAGGATGAAAACCTTGCAGATTACTTGTTTCAGCATTATCTCAACAACACACGGTAACAAAAGACCCTCAAGGAGAACAAAACGTACCATATAAATTGTAGTGTTGAGTAAGCGCATTTGTCTACTCAGGTAATATTTTTCCTTTTACAATACCGCATTATGTCCAACCACATTTTTAAGCAAAAATAATTATAGTATGAAATTTTTGTATATTGGCGACTTTATGAAAATCGAGAAAATGTCTATCGTGAATCATTATCGAAGAAGAGGAAACAGAAAATTTTTACTATTGTGAATATTTATTCAATTCGCCGTAAGTTCCCCGACGTGAACAATAAATATCTGTACACAAAACAGTGTTAACAAACTCATACAACGACGAGAAATGTGCATAAACTGTTTTGTAAATGAATTCGGTTAATAAAATCGCGGTTTATGTGATATTTGACGGGTTGTTAATAGACTTCACTTCAGAGATATCGGTACGATATTACAACACGATACATTGTTAGGTTAGGTTCGCCCTAAATATTCCATTGAGAGAACGGTCAACAAAGAAACCGAGTAAATCTCATAACTTATTTCCCGAAGTATATTAAGGATTTTTTTTCGAATATTTTATCACCAGAGCGGACAGAAAATAAATATAATTAAGAAAACCACTTTGAATGGTAAGACATTAAACTAGTTCTGAACTTTTTTCTAATATAAGCCTAAGCAGTTTCTTTTTCATTTCGCGGACAAATATCAATTCGCGAAGAAACTTCGAAGTGGCAGCTAGACTGAAGTTGAGTTTGATTTTCGAATTGAACATTTTGTTTTCACAGATGCCTAAAAATAAACGCACGATGAGAGAAGGTACCAGATTAGGTGATACGGAGTTAGAAACTTTATTAGACTCACTCGTTACGTGAAAAGGAATTACAAATAAAACTCGCGACGCAATAATTGATAAAAATAGACTTGAGCTCAGTAAATTACGTGAATGCGAACTCTCGACTAAAGAATACGAAATAAGTCTTCTAAAAAACGAAATTGAACTTCTGAAGCAAAGACGGTTACAGAACTCCAGGCCAAAAGGGTTTAGTGAAGTTACAAGTACTTTACCTGAGTTCAGCGGTAGTGATAACTATTCTATTAACTCTTGGATAGAAGATTTCGAGAATACGGCTACACTTTTAGGATGGGATCCCCTTGAAAAACTTATTCATGGTAGAAAACTATTAACAGGGACTGCGAAGTTGGCACTCTTTTCAAGAACTAACATTAAATCGTGGGATGAGCTAAAAATATTTTTACGTGAAGAATTCTTACCAAAGATTAATAGTGCAGACGTCCATAAAGAATTAGCGAAGCGCAAAAAGAGGACTGACGAGTGCTACCAAGACTAATACTGGAGAATGAGGGAGATATGATCGAGGGCTAATGTTGAGGAAGACTCGGTCGTTCAATATATTGTCGACGGAATTAACGATTTATCGCCAAATAAAGTGCTATTACACGGGGCGAAAGCTTTTACGTAACTAAAATCGAAGTTGAATCTGTATTCGCAGTTAATCCCAAAATATAGAGATTCTCCTAATAAATCCGCTAGTAAGAGGATAGATGGACTGTGCTTCAATTGTGGCAGTGCCGGCCATAGAACAAAACGATGTCCAACGAATACCGAGGTAAGAAATGCTTTAACTGTAACAATTATCGACATAAATCAGTTAGTTGTCCTTTGACAACGAAACAGATTAAGCAAGAAAGTAACACAGTCAGCATTGAGAAAGGGAAAGGGCCGTATAAGGTAATTGAACTAGAAGGCAAAAGAGTTACTGCTCTTATCGATACAGGAAGTGACATTACTCTGACCAGACAAGATGAATATAGCCGCCTAGGTTCACCACGAATCGATTACGCAAGCATTGAAGTACGAGGCATATCTTCTACTACTTTTAAGACTTTGGGTTATTTAAATTCGACTATCACTGTAGACGACGATGTATTTCCAGTCACTGTCCATGTTGTCCCTGAGGAGATGATCCAGATTAGAATGATAATAGGAAATGATTTCTTACGTGGAACACAAATTACGATTAAACAAAACGAAGTCTGTATCAAGAAATTAGCCGATAATTTTAGATCATGTTTCAATATCACAGAAACTCTCGCCGACAATCTTGTAATTGGTAATCCACAATACAAAGCGGAGGTATTAAGCATTATAGAAAGATATAATCCTTCACCAACCAAAACTAGTAACGTGCAAATGAGAATAATACTTAGGAACGACGCACCTATTTGTCAGTACCCACGTAGACTGTCATCCACCGAGAAACAAATTGTTGATAAGCAAATATCAGAGTGGCTGGAAGATGGAATAATTAGGCCTAGTGAGTCAGACTATTCAAGTCCAATCGTGCTTCTAAATAAAAACGAAGGATATAAGCGACTTTGCGTAGATTATCGCAGGATGAATAGGGAAATAATTAGAGATAGATACCCTCTTCCTTTAATAGAGGATCAAATTGATGAACTTCACAACGCAAAGGTATTCACCACTTTGGATTTAACTAATATTTTTCGAGAGCTAAGTTTAAAGAAGTACTTACTAATTTACATGCACAATTTGGTTATCCCCGGTAAAGATGAAAAAGATTGTCTTAGTCACCTACGCGAAGTATTAGCTTTGGCTTCAGACTATGGAGTGCAAATAAAGTGGCAAAAGTGTCAATTTTTATGTGAAGTCATTGAATACTTAGGATACTAAATAAGCAAGGGTCAAATTAAGCCATCTGCAACGAAAGTAGCTGCTGTAAAAAAGTTTCAAGCTCCAAAAAATATCAAGGCTGTCCAAAGTTTTCTGGTACTTACGGGTTATTTTAGGAAGTTTATTCCAGATCATTCCAACATCGGAAAACCGCTAAGTGATATTCTACGGGGAAGGAAAGAATTCCGGTGAGATCAAGCAGAGAACGAAGCTTAAGCTGGCCCTTATTACTTCTCCAGTGCTAAACATTTTCCGACCCGAGGCAGAAACAGAGCTTCACACCGATGCCTCTAAGTTTTTTTCGGCGCAATTCTTTTACAACGTAATACTGAGGATATGCTCCTTCATCCCGTTTATTACCTTAGCCGAAAAACAGCTCCAACCCAGATATAGTAGTTATGAGTTAGAAGTATTGGCGATAGTCTTAGCGTTAAAAAGGCTACGAGTTTAACGTCTTGGAACTAGATTTAAAATAGTAACAGATTGTGCAGCGTTCAAGGCTACTATTCAAAAAATGAAATAGCTCCGCGAATAGCAGGATGGGCTTTGCTCTTGGAAGAATACGACTACACACTGGAACAGCGAAGCGGCATTCGTATAAAACATTCTGACGCTCTAGTCGGCACGCTTTGATTTTGACTATAGCTTCGAGCTTTGCGCATGCAATTACAGCAACGCAAGTGCAGGATGAAACACTAAATCTCATAATGAAGCTTTCGGAGAAGGAGCGGTACAAGGATAATTTTATTGAAGGTGGTGTTTTATATAATGCAGGTCCAACAGGAGAAATTGCTGTGTGTACCTACGGCAATACAAAATGAAGTAATTAGAAGAACTGATGGACGAGGTCACTTTGCGACGAAAAAAGTGAAAGATCTAATTAAGCGAGAATATTATATACCAAACACTTGCGTAAAAAATAGAGCGATTCAGAAAAAATTGCATTGAGTGCATTCTATCAGAACGAAATGAAGGAAAACAGGAGGGCTTGTTACACGCGATACCTAAAGGAGACGAACCACTTGCTACGTATCATATCGATCATTTAGGGCCTCTGACAGCGACGGAGAAGGGATACCGATATTTGTTTGCGGTGACGGATGCCTTTACCAAGTTCGTGTGGCTTTACCCATGCAAATCCACAGGCACGGATGAGATTATGCGTCGGCTGGATGCACAAAAAGCGATCTTTGGAAATCCCAGGAGGATTATCTGCGCTCGAGCAACGAGATTCACATCACAGTCATTCCAGAATTACTGCAGTAAGGAACGGATAATTCAACTATTCATTACAACTGGAACTCCAAGAGGCTATGGTCAGATAGAGCGGATAAATCGTGTGATAAATCCAATGCTGACGAAACTTTCTGTAGAAAATCCTGAGATGTAGTTCAAGAACATCGATGCAATCCAGATGTTTATCAATGGTTCCTGGCACAGAGGCATTGCAAAAAGTCCAGTCGAAGTAATATTTGGGGTTCAGATGAGAACTGCTGAAGACATTAAGCTTGCCGAAATACTAGAAGAAGAAATCGAAGAAATGTTTGATGCCAGCCGCAAAGAGATACGAGCGCAAGCTGCTTTGCAAATTCAAAATATACAGACAGAGAACAGAAAATCCTTTAATAAAAAATCCGCACGATTTAGTAGCTACAAAGAGGACGCAATTCGCACCTAACTTAAAAATTCTTCCAACATTTTTAGGTCCATATAAGGTGGTTCGAGCAAAGGGCAATGAGAGGTACGACCTTGTGAAGATAGGCGAGCATGAAGGACCTTTACGTATATCAAGCAGTGCAGATCTTATGAAGCCTTGGGCAACAACGTATGATGACCCTGAATATGCGGATGATGACGATGAAGATCCCGCAGATGGCGCCGTGGAGGCAAACGTCTTAGACTATGTAAATTACTAAAGACCACAGCGACGATTCCCTGTATGAAGACAACGACGACGGCGACAACAATTGTTACAACGATGATAATGAGAGCAACGGTAATAATAACGACAACGCTTATCCTGAAAACGATAATTATCATGACGACGATGATGATCACGACGATGATGAGCAAAGCGATGCTGATAGTTATAAACGACGATGACGACGATAATGACTATAATGAACCAGGACAAAAACGATGAATATGAGGGTTTGCCGTATTTAAAGAAGAAACACACCTACTAACTGTCGACACGATGCGATATATGAGAGCCTATTCGATGCGAATAAGCTCTAGGATGGCCGAATGTGGTATTCCGATTTAGGGACCCCACTCCATTTTCTGAACGCCTCTAAAATGGTAATGATAAAACTAAAGAGGGCGCTATAAAAGGCATACGGGGAAATTTAGGCGAATCGAGAGGGACGTTTTCTTCTTCTGGAACGAGCGGTCAGCGAAGAAAGACGTAGATAAAAGTATTTGAAAGCAAACAAGAGGTGAACTAATTTAACGTAATAAAGAAGTGTGTATTAGAATTAAAGCTGTTTTGTTTGGCATTCCACAAATTCCCACATATATTTATGAAGTGTTCTGATTGATCTTCCCAAAATTCATTCTCCAACGGATTATAATGTTTTTTTTACTCTCCATCGCTAAGCGAATTATCTAAGTTGCGCTCTTGTTCCCAGTGGGGTAAGGCGGAAATGATTTCTACGCAGAATATGGTAGCAGTAAACCACTGTTCCTCTCTACCCTTTCGAAGAAAACAAAAAAACCAATTTTGCAGCACATCATTCCACATTCCGTAGAAAAAACAAAAAAGCATGTTGCCAAATGCAACAAAATTATGGAATAAATGAAAATGTGTTGGCAGATATAATTAAAGTAATTTGAATTGTCATTGTCACAATGGCCCTTTCGGTAAAAGTAGATACGCGATATATATTTCTCCGAAACAAGAAGATGATAAGATGTTCAAATGAAAATGAGCGTCGATTATCTGACAGCACATTTTTATACATTGAAAGAGATCTTTCCACGTCCAGAGAAGTAAATGGAACGTATTTAAAATAAACAGAATCAGCCAATTGTAAACCCTCTGAATCACTATCTAAATTCTTGCGATATCTGCGACAATGCTTTAAAACCCGAATTTTTATCTAAAACTTTGAAAAGCTTCCCATATACAATTGCAGCTACATCTCCCGGAGCCGATTTTAATTCAATTTGGGATTTTTGTTTTAGATGATGGAATGGAATCTCGTCGTTCTGATAAGAAGGAAATATCTGATTTTATATACATAAGATCACTTTATATTTTGTTTTGTGAAATTATCTCATGAGAACGTCGAACGCCAAAATGTTCAGAATAATATAGTGTTGCTTTTAACCACGTTTCCCATCGAGTTAATATGGGGTGTGGTGGAGGGGCTATACCTGGAGCCTTCAACTTAAATTGTTCTGTACGAGCAATAAGTCTATCTACTTCTGGTTAATTTCGTTGAACTTCTTCGACAACTCGATGGAAACCATGAGCTATGCAAGGAACATGCACCATTTTAGAGTACAAGTCTTTTAAACTATTTGCTACTTTTACCATATACTGAGAGGCATGCGTCAAGAAGAGTAAGACGTTGTTGTGCTTAACGCCATCTGGCCAGGGAAGGAAAAGAGATTTGTCAAATAGCTGACATATAGTTAAGGAATTAGCTTTCTCCAAAATCTCTGATGTCAAAAGAAGCATTATGCCGATCTCGTCAGGTTCTAATATCCCTACGATAACATTCGCTACATAGCGGCCATCGACATCCGTTATTTCATCGATAGAAATCCAAATATTTTTTTCTTTTGCAATGTTCCTAATCTGGCTTTTCACTTTATCATAGCAACGAAATAAGTACGTTTTGCTTAACGTAGATTCGTCTAGAACAGCGCTGTTTTTATATTGTACCAAAAAAAGGCTCGAAACTTTGGATGTTCTACTTTATTTAAAGGAATATTAGCTGATAGTAATGCCTCGCATAGGTCCTTTGAATATGTTGAAAATTTATTTGCGGAACATTGTAAAAGTAAGCTTTGTTTTTTCGCTTTTAAATTCTCCAAATTGGCCAATGTGTTGTTGAATGCAAAAACTTTGTTCTGCGGAAACTTTTATCTCACAAATCTTACAAAATAGCCAGCAGTAGAAAATATTTTTTCACCATATTCAGATACAAGCTCTCTCAAATGGCTAGATTTTGTCTGCTTTATTTTTATCATAGTATAATTTAGTTTAGTTAAAGTTACCGTGTTATTATTCGCGCACTAAAATACAAATATACACTCGTTATTACACAATATAAATGACACTGTGAAGTGAATCACGCTCTCAACAATTTCCCGTACTAAACTAATGGTCTGGAAACCACTTTGCATTTACAGTTTTCAGAACAATATGAATTCCACACAGTCCTATTTAAAAAAAAAAACTATGCAAGCAGCAACTGCAATCAATCCCTACTTCCAGGAAATTAAAATAGAATCGAGTTACAAATTTCACGTGTTGCCAGCCTATAAAATAAATACTTGCAAAATTACTGATATGATATTCTCATATATTTAGTACAGTTACATTAGAAAAAATAATATAAAAAGTAAAAAATTACCTAAAAGTTGGAAAAAATGCTCAGATGTGACAAAATGTACAATATGACAAAAAATGAAAAATAAAAGAAATGTTGTTAGAATAGTAATAGCCTAAAATAAGTTTGTGTCATAATTAGCAACACCCTTTATAATTAGAATGTTCCATAGGCTGTAGGTTTTTGTAAGTTAGAAGCAGTTTATAACTATGTAAACGGATTCTTAAAAATTCTGAATGCATAAAGATTTGGATTGAAAGTAATCTTTCCGGCCACTTGAACATTCTCTCACTTATTTCCTTATAAACATTTTTAGACTTGGCAGCGCATGCCAAGACATAACTCCAACGCTGGAATAGCAGAACGATTACTTAAAAAAATTGCAGAGCTCTGCCGCTATACAGGGTTCCCAGGATGCTGTATGACACCCGCAGGCTGTGGATGAATCATGCTTAGATAAGCAAAAAATTGTATGGGTGGGAGGAAGGGGAATCGTAACGGTTTCGAAGATAACAGGACTTAAAAATATATGTGTATATTTTTATAGATCACCTTGTAACTTTTGCACGTTACCTCCAATAACGATGATTTAAAATGTTAAATTTTAAATATGTTAAATTGACAATTGTTGGACCTGCCCTGCTCCCGGTTTTGAAGTAATGCCTCAACAAAGTTAAAATTTCAAAATGTTAACCCCTTTTTGTTTTTTTATTTAATTACTTTTTTTATCAACATTATTTTTTCATATTGAATTTACGAAGTCCAAAGGTTTGACTTAGCTTTTGTGACCTATCACACTCTGTACCCAAAATGTAACCCATTTTGTGCTTTTTGCACTTTTTCTTGTGCGAATCCAGTGAAAAGTTTGTAGACCATTTGAAAGGTCCAATTAATGTTAATCTAACAAATTTTAAATCAACATCATAGGGTATCAAGTTCAGAAGTTACAGGGTAATCTATAAAAACATACCGAAATAACTTTAAAGGACAAAACGCAGTCAAAGTGGTACAACAATGTCGCTGTAAATTCATTGCTGTCAAAGATTTGAATATATGGTAATCCCGTGATACAAATATAACAAGAGGAGAGGAATTTTTTGTGTTGCTACGTCATTAGATGACTAAAGTCATTTCGAGCGAATTTTTTTGAGTTTTTCATATTTTATTGACTGAAATACGTTTCGAATATATTAAAAAATTTAACAAAATATTAGCTCCTTCTTTAAATCACTTCGGGAAAAGTAATTATGTCCTAGTGGAAAAGCAAAGAAATTTCCAAATAGAAAATTTTTTCGTGATAAGGACGATTGAAATTAAAACGAACAAATTTCTGATAATTGTCATAAAGGAGGCAAGCAACCAATTGACACATAATTCGGCCATACCTTGCAATTCTTCGTATCATGTGGTAGTCCCATATTATTTAAAACAATGAGAGCGATGCGACAAGTTGCCAATAAACATTTTGGCAAAATATATAAATTGGTCGCCATCTTAATTGCCATTCATGTTTTCTGGATTTGGTTATTTCTACAAAGCATAGGAACTTAAAAGATAAGAGTAAATAAAGTAGTTATTAAAAACTTGTATAAAATTAATTCCTTTAATTAGTTTAAAAAATTATGAGTTACGAGGAGATATTTTTAGAGAAAATGAGGGAAAAAGTTATACTTTGCGATAAGCGTCATCCCCTTGTATATCAATCTCAGCCGCATAAGATATGTATACTAAAGATTTTTCTTAATTTTTTCCTTGTTGCCTTTTGTTTTACAATAAATAAAACAGTGACTCGGGCCAAGGGAGGCAAATTTAGAGGGCGATAAAACTTGGGGAGATTTTTTTTTATTAGTTGCGCCCTCTCTGAATCCACACGTCAATGTATAAAAATTCAAAAATGTGTCGATAGCACCCACAAAACAATTGTACACGTATGGCGATTATGATTACTAACAGTTTGGATCATCTAACTAGATCTTTGCTTACTAGTTTACTCCAAGTTCAAGCGTATCATTTTCATTTTACTCCAATACAGACTACATATATTAGTACTGGCTTTTTTTGTATTTCCGCTGCCACTAGTATTAGTATTCCTATACGATGAAGAAGAGGAATAATCATTCCGGGATCCGTTATAGTACCACCGCCTCCCACCCGCAGGCGTGTGTTTTACACAGAGTAGGGAAGCGGCAATCTTCCATAGGCATAGGGCAGCCAAGTTATCAAATCCGTCGTTGGTCGCGATCACTGTGTTTTTAAATGCGAGATTGTCCCCAGCTAAGTTGTTAACCTTTAGGATTTACCCATTCCCCTCTGCCATACAATTTTTGGTTATCTAAACATAACCTATCCCTAGCTTTTGGGTGCCAAACGCTCACGGGACACCCTAAATAATTGCAAGGAGAAAGTGGAATGTTCGTAGCGCCTAACCAAAGAAAATGCGCTTTCTCGTGACTCCCCACGAACGCATGACTTACAACCTCTCTGGATTTTTGTCATGCAGATGAACGGGGTCACGATGAGAGGTTTCAAGTTTCTTATTCTAGAATTATTAAAAACACATGACCCGATTAGGTTTGCCCGGAACTGATATTAATTTTCAACAATTTTAAAAAACGTGCATGGTCTGTGCTTTCATACTACTTTCTTGTATTTTATAATAAACACAAACTAACTATAAAGAAAATAATGATAACACATTTTAAGGGAGGAATAAAACGGTACAAACAGGATAAAGATAGGAGCTAGTTTTATTTTATTCGCTACAGAGGCCGGATTCTGTAACTCGGAGAGTTTGGAAGTTTGCGAGGTGGGAATTTTCGTTTTCCCCGATTAAAATTCCCTAACTCTCCATTCTATATTCTTTAACATACTTGGGGAGTTAAAGAAAACGTCAGAAGTATCGAAATATTGAAAGACGGCAAACTCTTTGTGGGAGGGTCGTAGAGCATTGTGGTTTCTGGGTCTGGGGAACAAAAATATAGGTGAACAATTTCTGGGGGAGGGTCTTTTGGGGATGGGGGGTCGTACAACCCCCAGTTGGGGTTTGTCCAAAATACGTTCATATTTGGTACCAATCGAAAGAGGGAGAAGCCGGTAATCGACTGGTGTAGTTAACTTCATAACTGACTATTTACCGCCGAAAGACGGATTTTTGCAGTTGGGTCATATACACTCCAGTTCCTATATTTTGCATATATTCCTTCCGTTCTTTGTTTGAATCCATTAGTACTCTGTTGTGAATATTTTTCTTATGGAAAGTGAATTTCTACAACTTACCAGTTCTTCATAATGATGAGTTGAAAATATGTCCATTTTTGTACCAAAATACGGTCATTTTTTCATCTTAAGAAGGACTGATTCAGTTTTTTTACCATTATATTCAAAACTATTTACCGGACTCATAAAATAATTACATATTTAATTTGGAAACAAAATATAGATGCGATTTCATCCTATACACAAACTTTAACGTGCTTATTTAAAATTTTTTATAGCATCTCTTCTGTACTGGAAGACGATCAAATTGACAATTTTCGCGTGAATTACAATTTTTAGCGGGTACCATGAGACACCAAAATCCTTATTTCTCTGTAAGTATTGCAAGGATTTCCATAATTTGTTTTTGCAAACATAGCCAATATGCAGCGAATCCATAATTCCATTTAAAAATCCTAGGTACATTGGTACCTTCACAAAGGACAATAAAAGCAGACAATACTGTCAGTTGAGAAATATTTTTCTTACTTCTCCACATCTAACACAGCCGAGGGTTTTTCCGATTGAATAGATACATAGTTTGGCAAATCTCAATACAAATTGCACGAGTTACAGAATTGCGAGTGGAGAGTTAAGTGGCAAAAGAGCTCTCATCTCCACAACTTCACAACTCTCCGAGTTAGTGAATCCGCCCCAGGTCTTGGTAAAATGTGTAATATTATGACGCCTTCAGAGACAAAGAGAGTACAAATTATGGAAGTATAAAGCCAAAATTGTTTTTAACAACACAACTACACATGCTTATGGCAGACATTGAATAAATTTTAAACTTATAAAGATCTTCGTCTTCTTACACACTTTTTTCTATTTTCTGAATTTAGACGAGTGATATAAAAAATAGAATATAGTGGGGTTTGTCATATCAATTGGTTAACAATGTATAAATATATACTTTTTATCGCTGCATGATGTTACTTTGTGTAATTTTACATTTTAATTTAGACGAAAATAGAAATCTGACACTGCTTTACTAGTTGATTGCAGACGTAAAAATTGCCAGAAACTTCTATTATAAATAATACGCATGAAAGTGTGGGAAATCTATAACTGCGACACATATATATGAATAAATCTACCTACACCGCATGTACGATTTTGGTAGTAAAAAACGACAATTAAGGTAAGGTCTGACTCTAAGGCCACTACATCGTCGCTGCGATTGGCGAGGTTTCAATTCTGGGACAGAACAGCTGCAGAAAATACACTTTTATTAGAAATGCACAGATGAGTAACGATTAGCAGTAATGCTTTTATTTCACCGAGTAAAAAAAGTCCTAATGACGTTCCAATCCAAGGGCAATCAGGACGTCCAATTCAAATATTTGATTTTATTCAATATACAACTCTCAAATTAACTTCAATAAAACTTGCTTTTAAATTATTCTGGGTTTTCTGCGACGCCAAATGCTATGGAAGTAGTTATGTCTGGTAATAAATGAAGGCACCGTCAAAACCCTTAAATGCTAAAATCTTTGCAGTTTTTCTGATACCAGAACTCTAGGAGCAGCTGACCTGGAATTTGGGATTTTAAAGCTTTTACCCTTCGCCCTTGGGTGGCATGAAATCCTATTTTATAATAGAAGACAAAGTACCCCATAGCGTCACCCATAACTGATTATAGTCGGCAAAGAGTTTAATTATAGATGTATGTAAGGAAATTAATTTAGATATCTAAATATAAATTGGGTGGACAGAATGTGGAATTGGTGTCTTAACGTTTGTGCACTATGCAGGTGGTTAGGAGAATTGGAGAGGTTCCTGAGAATTTACTCATTGCTGACAGTGGCGATAAATTATGGAAATTTTAAGTAGCAATACAAGCTTTCCCGATGCTATGAATTATGAAATTTAATGGATTAAATTCGAGGTGGGTGATTTTATTCAGTTTTTGGTAAAATTTAACCTATAAATACTTAAATGATTTAACTTTGTTCCTCATCCTTGATTTATATTGATATAAAAATAAATGTATGAAATATTTGGGGAATTTCAAATTGGCCGTTGTGTAGGTACTATGTAAAGCACGAAAACGGGATTGTGCATAATCTCTACGACCAAGGTGTTTTGCCCGTAGTTAGAGTGAACACGCAAATATATAAATAAGGTAATTATGACGAAGTTAAATGATTTAAAAAAGTACGCAAGCGAAACTATAATGACATGGAGCAACGCGAATTATTATTATACAATGTCCATTTCTATCTCACTAGAAAATGATCACAACGGCTGCAGTTCTCTGAAATGCCGAATATTTCTACTTAAGTATCGCTTATCATTTAAGAAAATTCATAACAAAAATAAATCGCTCGAATTCTTCTACATGAATTACATATTAAATAATTTATAAGTGTTCACTAACCAACTACGACCTCTTCTTTTAATTATCCTTCCAGTGAGGTGGTTGAAACCTGGTTGCAAATGTTAAAGGAGAGACTTAAAGTCCTAAGATTACGACAAAATTACTGATTTATTGTCAACCTTTCAAGTTTAAATTAAACAGCCGATCACTTAAAGAGGAGTTACTGTGATAGACCACAATTCAGCCGAAATGGTTTTCTCTTCTAAATTATAGAATTGAATAATGCTGGCAAACTCGGGATATGTTGCATCAACTGATCCACAAACCAAACTTATTGGGTACTATCATTATCATCACTCACAGTGACATTTGGTACAGCATCAGCCCCATATACAGCAGCAATTAGAAAATTATCAGAGGATTAACGGACCTCTGGGATGCTGTAATGCAGATTATAAAGTGAATGATTTGAACGACGGTAGCAGATATAGCTTGTATAAGGAGAAACAAAGCAAGAAATTTCTAATTAAGATTTTATTATTCTTTGGATAACTTATAGGAACACAGTTACATTTATTTTTGGGGTTACACGAGATAGTACAGCTTGCACGCAACTTGAATTGCCATACTTCTTGCACGTGTATTCCCTACTGAAATGCAGGCAGATCAGCTTTCAGCGAAATTGCATGTTGAAAATCATGGCAGCTGAGGTGATAGTAATTTGACATTACACAGTTTCAAGATGGTGGGAAAAAATGCTTGAAAGAAATTAATAAATTTATACTGGAAAAATGAGATTTTCTGGCATGATTTGCATAACTTCATTTACCAACACCTTCCTCTTCATTATTTCTTAGGTTTTTATCATTGTGCTGCTTCCTTTATTCCTACAATTTCAATGCCATTTTTTTAATGAACTTGCATGCAAGATGATAAGGCATCAAGGGAGGCTTTCATGCAAGTTGTACTTTCTCGTGTAACCCCAGGGTTATGTAGGGCTGGATTTCTGACCGATCTATTCTTTAGGTGACAACAGAAGCATAAGGGAATGCCGCTTAATTTTGTTACATGAAAAAATAAAGAAAATCCATTTAGTTCTGCCGAAACCCAAAGTCGCATAGTAGGATATTGGCCTGATCTACACTATAAAAAAGTAGGACAATTCTCTTTAAGACAAGTTTTCTTCCAAAAAACCAATTTCATTTTCTCTGATGTAAAGGGAAAATCAGTTAAATTTCTCCAAATCAATGGCACATTCAATGGATGTAGGATTTGGCACCAGAAAACCTATATAGTACGTAAAATTCCCGAAATGTTAAGCTTTCTCGGATAAAAGGAAGAAAATATTCAATGAATTGGGTTTTATTGTATATTTCGAAGTATTTACATTTTAGGGATAAAAACCTATTCAATTTTTCTAATGTTGAGCTTTAGTTCATATTATCAAAAAACATCTAAGCTTGGTGGCACAAGTTGTTGCCAATCACTTTAGCCCTTAAATGCATGAAATTTTTATATATTGTTAAAAAAAATCATATAAGTTTAAAATTACTTCCTAAATCCAAAAACGAACCGAGAAATATGCGGAAGTATTTCAATTTCCATTAATTTGCTAATAATAGGATTGATTCATATTCGAATCATTATGCATTAGTGTATTATCAGCAAATGGTTTTTAGTAGAAAACAAAAATTGCAATTCAAAGATTTATTAGATTATAAATAAATAAATAAGTTCATTGTAAAAATATTAAATTATGACAAAAGTATTAATTCAAAATAATGAAAATAAAAATTACAATGAGATGCAGCATAGGATCTAGATGAAACATATAAAGCTCACTTTTTAAGCTTTATGGAATTCGAAGAAACAGTTCTTTTCTTTATTGAAACATATTGCAGTATTGCATTTTTTACATAACACATATGTTTGTGCATGACAACCTGGCAATTTGCATCTTAATCTATTTTCGTTCCAGAACGGAAAATGATCTATTCCATCTGTCCGAACGTCAACCGTGGTATTGGTGCTGTTGGTCCTCTCCTCCTCTTATCATTATGCATGGATTGAACTGAATTCGCGGCATTGCTAGAAGGTCTTCCTCTTTTCGGTGTTGTTGTAGCGCCTTTTGAACACAACACTGTTGCAATCTCAAGACGAAAGTCTGCAAGAGTTTTTGTCGCAATGCCTTTTGCTAAATATACTCTTTTATATAATAGCCAAGAGTTGATTATCGTCAAATCAAGAAGGTGGTAAAATACTCTCATATACCATTTTCGTGATTTTATTGTTACTCTATTTCTTCCAATAAAGCTATCAAGGAGATCTACTCCTCCCATATGCTTATTATATTCCTGCACTATAGCAGGATAATTTATCTTGATATGCGATTTCAGTCTCCTGTCATATCTTGTAACCTTATTTTCAGGATCCTTTCCCAAAAACGTTGACAAAAGAGTGACACATTTGTTGTCTTTCCATACCAAACTGGATATGTCCGTTCCATCAAAGTCAGCTACAAATTCTACAGACTTTCCTCTATCTTCTTTTTTTAAATCATATTCAGTTGGCAATTTACAATTTGGTATTCTGTTTCGCCTAACTGTTCCAAGGCAATGTATACCCTGCTTTGCCAAATAGCTCAGTAGAGGAATAGACGTGTAATAATTGTCGAAATAAACTCTGTGAAAAAAACCGTGAGGTATTTCTCTGCACAAACGAACGACAATATTGCTACCGGCACCCAAATCTGGTTCGTGCAGAAGCCGTTTGCTCGCATTATTCTCATGACCGGTATACATTTCGAATTTATATGCAAAGCCCGACACACCACATAATACGAAGAATTTGTATCCCCATTTGTGGGGTTTTAGAGGGAGATACTGCTTCAAATGATGACGCTTTTTTGTTGCACAAATTTGCTCATCTACCGAAAGTCGCTCTTCTATAGGTACAGAAATAAATTTCTTTGATAAGGAGTCAATCACAGGACGAACCTTATATAGTTTGTCAAAATTTCGATCGAGCTTATCGGTAATTTGCGTAGAATTATTGTTAAAATGCAAAGTCGACTTTATCTTTTCAAAGAGGTTTACAGGCATAGCATTTTTTACTAAACTCGAACCGATAGAACTGTCCCAATATGATCGCAAATTTGGGTATTTTACTATAGTTGTAAAAATAATTATGCCCAAATATCTTTCTAAATCAGTTCGAGTAATCTTTATTGGTTTCTCTGGATTATTCGAAACACTGTATAAGATTGTTTCTTCCAATATTTTATCCAAAAGCTCATTATCGAAAAAGTATTTAAAAAACTGGAATGGTGTATCCAGTTCCATAATGGCTTCCGGTAAACTATTCGTTCCTTTAAACTCCATTTGCTCATTTGGAAGTTGTAGGGAAATGTGTTTCCATAATATTTTTTTTTTTTAAATATCCAATCTTGCAGTTTCTGCAGAATCTGATAAGACATTAGGAATTTCGTTTATGTTTTCATCTTCAGCTGTAACTAATGCTACGAATTCATTTTCACCCAAAATATCTTGCAGCTCCTCCTCATTTACAGGAATTAATTCTTCGACGTTAGAAAGCTGCGGATCTGCAGAGAACTCTGTACATTCAAAATCTCCTTCTTCCTCAGAATCATAATCTTCATCTTCACTTTCATTTGGAATATCTTGTAATATGAGAATAATGTCCTCGTCAGTATAACGTTTTCTTGAACTTGAAGCATACATAGTCTAAAGGCCAAAATATATTTTAATGGAAAGCTGATAATGACTAATAGGTAAATAATTTTTTAACATGAAAAAAGAAGAAATGAAGAATGAAATTATAGTACCAGACGTTTAAATGTGTGCAATTAGTAAAAACGAAAAACTCTAAGAAATGAAATACTAACACATACTGTACCATATATGAATCTTACTACTTTCTAGCCATAATGGTTTTCTTAATAAAAGCAAACACTTCTTTTTTCATAATAGAGTCATTCCACAGAAAATCGACAAATATTGTATACATTTGTGCATTGACCAACTCCGATTTTGATAAAATTTGATAAGTAGGTTTGTCTTATTGTTAGTAGTACTTTGCTGAAATATTTTTCGTTTTTGTCCTATTTTGACGGCGATATGGTATTTTAAAATTTGGAAAAAGTGGCAAATTTTGCTTGGAAAGCTGTAAATTCAAAACTTTATATCTTAGGATGTATGCATCGTAAGCCCATGAAACAAACTCCATTTGTTTAAAGAAGCTTTAAAGCTCCTGAAAAAAATTAGCTGAGGTCCTTTTTCTGAAAATTTGTTTTCAAGGATAATGGATATGTTCGTTATCCTTGAATATCTCAAAATGCGCACTCTCGATTTCTTTTATTTTTTTCAATTTAATCCTTAATGGCTTTTGAGGATACTGTAGAAAGGAGAAAGTGGAACTCCTTGAAGTTTTGATGGAGTTATTTTTTAAATATATGTAGTTCAGAAAACTTCAAACGAAAATTGATGAAGTGTGCTGAGTACTCAGATTTAATACAGTATATCTACATAATATAGCTAGGATTATATCCTGAAATAGTCAATTACCGTAAAAATATTAAAAGGAACGTATTGGTAATAATATAATATGTTTAATTAACTTTTTTATATATATAAGTATATAAGTATCTTCCCCAGTTTTCCGGCTGGAGGGTTTTACGAGAGGAGTCTCTCTCTGATCACCGCTACATTGAGTTCTGTATGGGTGCTGACCCCATTGAGGTGGAATCATACAGGAATCCGAAGCGGACTGATTGGGGGAGATACCACAGGGAGCTAGTTTCCATGCTCGACTCTCCGGCTGAGAGAATCAGAAGTGTTGCAGCCTTGTAAAAGGCAGTTGGCTTTCGAGGCTTCCTGTCCCATTAGCACGGACATTGGAAGGAAACCTATGCGGTGGTGGAACGGCAGTCGTAGTGTACTCCTTAAGGCTTCCAGAAGGCTCTTCAACAAGGCCAGGAGGTCTGGCTCGAAGGGAGACTAGCGGGCCTACCGCGAGACTCAGAGTAATTACAAGAGGCTTGTCAGGAAATCAAAAAGACAGGCCTTTGTAGATTTCTGCGCGGAGCTTGACGGCTATCGTGAACCGGCTAGGCTGCTCAGGGCTCAGGGCGACCCGTCGGCTAGGCTGAGTGTTCTGACAGGGCCAGATGGCTCCTTTGCGGCATCGAAAGAGGAAGCCTGTAGACTTCTTCTCTCGACGCATTTTCCTGACTGCAGGCTAGAAGAAGACCTGCAGGCAGCTTCCGATTATCCGCTACCTCTATGCACTGGTGGAGATTGGTCCACTGCCGCCAAGGTAGTTGATGTCGAGAAGGTGAAATGATCAATTTCAACCTTCTCGGCCTTTAAAGCCCCGGGTCCAGACGGTATTTTGCCTGTCCTTCTTAAGGCTGACAGCGTGGTGCTGGCCCCATACATCGACTTCATTTTCAGGGCATGTATCGCTTTTGGATATGTCCCTGAGATGTGGAGGAAGGTGAGGGTTGCCTTCGTTCCGAAGCCTGGTAAGGCTTCCTACATGGACCCGAAGAGTTTTCGAACAATAAACCTCTCCTCATTTCTTTTGAAATGCCTGGAGAGGCTGGTAGATGAATATATTAAGGAAGTACCCTTAAAGGCTTCTCTCTTAAACACCCCACAGCACGCTTGCTGGAGGGGCAGATCTACGGAGATGGCTCTCCACTCAATGGTAACTGTCATTGAACGGGGGACTGGATCGTGGACTGGGTCTTCGCTCAACCTTTGGCTGCACATGGGGCATGAGACCGAGGGCTGTGCATTGGATGTACACCTCGATCGTCAGACCCATGCTCACATATGCCTCCTATGTATGGTGGCCGAGGACGCTTGTGGGGACTGCGATTTGGAATCTGGCGGGCCTGCAAAGGCTTGCCTCTTGGCTCTTGAGGTCTTACTCAATCTGGCACCCCTGGAGCTTGTCATTCAGGCAGAGGCCAAGAGGGCTGTGTGCAGATTGCGCTTATGGGATGTTGGGAGGGCGGCTGGACTGGCTGTTCTCATTGCTCTATGGCATATCGGCTGGACTTGGAAAACCCTCTGGCCGGTATGCCACGGGATGCGATGGTACCAGAGCTTCGTTTCGGGCGTCGCTTCTCTGTAAGCTTTCCTGCAAGGGAATCATGGACTGCTGTAAAAATCTTCACCGACGGCTCTCTCACTAATGAGGGAGCTGGGGCAGGTGTCTACTTTCCTGAGGCTGATTTTGGAATGGAGTACTCACTTGGAAAACACACCACTGTCTTCCAGGCTGAAGTCTTCGCCATATCAATGGCAGCGAAGTTAGCCCTTGATATGCAAATCAATGGGGAGAGACATCGCTATCCTTTCGGATAGTCAGGCAGCCTTGATTGCTCTGAATGGCCCTCGGATAACGTCTAAGTTACTGGGGGACTGCAGGTCGTCAGTGAATAAGTTGTGTTATCACAACAATGTGTCCCTCCTGTGGGTTCCTGGTCACATGGGGATCATGGGGAATGAAAGGGCTGACCTTTTAGCTAGCGCTGGCTCCAATTTTCCGTTCTTCGGACCGGAGCCCACCGTAGGCGTTGCCACCTCGAATATCGGGTCTCTCATCAAAGCGGATGTTCATAGGAAATATCAGCAGAGATGGGAGAACCTGAGTGCTTGTAGGTGTACAAAACTGTTTCTTGATGGGCCCAATGGGAATATCTCCGATTTTCTCATGGAACTGGGAAGGAAACAATGTAGAACCGTGGTTGGCATCATCACCGGCTACAGCTCACTTCACGCTCATCTAACAAGGATGGGAGTTGTTGACAGCCCTGAATATCTGTCCTGCATGGAGGGAGAGCCTGAGACAACCAAACACTTTATGTGTGAGTGTCCGGCCTTCGCCCGGAGCAGACTGGATACTCTAGGGTCTCCCCCTCTATCTTTGGATGAGCTGAAAAACCTTTAAGAGGACAGGAAGGTTTTGGTGAATGGGATTCGGGAGAGTACATTGGGCCGCTGTGGCCTCCGTGCTTGGGTTGGTTATCTCCTGTTCCCCCTGCTTTAAAAAAAAATAAAATCTTAGAAATATTTATAAGTAAAATTATAATTAATATGAGGCCTATGTACATTCTATATTTAAGATTTCCTTAATTTAATTAACTCTGCTATATATTTCATTTTACTGGCTGTTAGAATATAAACACCATTATTCATTCCATGAGTAAACAATGAATTCTTCAGTTGCGTTTTCTGATATAACTATATTCATATGTATATATATGACATCAATCTAAAAGTTGTAGTATGTGTATTTCTTTTTATATTCCTGTATCACTGCAATTTTTAAAACCAGCTCCATACAACATCAATTTTCGTTCAAAGTTTTCTGAACTACATATATTTAAAAAATAACTTCATCCAAACTTCAAGGAGTTCCATTTTCTCCTTTCTACAGTTTCCTCAAAAGCCATTAAGGATTAAATTAAAAAAATAAAAGAAATCGAGAATGCGCATTTTGAGATATTCAAGGATAACGAACATATCCATTATCCTTGAAAACAAATTTTCAGAAAAAGGACCTCAGCTAATTTTTTTCAGGAGCTTTAAAGCTTCCTTAAACAAATGGAGTTTGTTTCATGGGCTTACGATGCATACATCCTAAGATATAAAGTTTTGAATTTACAGCTTCCAAGCAAAATTTGCCACTTTTTCCAAATTTTAAAATACCATATCGCCGTCAAAAATGGACAAAAACGAAAAATATTTCAGCAAAGTACTATCAACAAGAAGACCAAACCGCCTGTAAAATTTTATCA